>NKZA01000293.1:0-10157 GCA_002374405.1 Metschnikowia cubensis
ACTTGAGCATGCAGTACTCTCACGTGGGCTGATCCATTCATCCCATGCAGTACACTCATGCATACTAATGTCTCAAGTTCAACATTCTCCACCCACCACTCACTCACTCACTTTCATTTACGCACACTCATTATTCTTCACTCCACAATCACCCCAATTCCACAATCACCGCACAAAATCCCACTATTTTAAAATCCCACTATTTTAAAATCCCACTATTTCAATATTCAAATCTCAATCAACTATTTTATTAATTGATAGATTCCCCTGATTTGAATTGTACTGATTGACACTGATTTTGACATGGACCCAGAAACTGTTGCACACGCTAAAGGCCTTGTGGATTACATCACCAGGTCGCCCACGCCGTACCACGCTGTGGCTAACGTCAAGGCCAAGCTCGTGGCCAATGGTTTTGAAGTTTTGAGCGAACGCCAGAATTGGGACCTCCGTCCGCTGGGAAAGTACTTGGTCACCCGGAACGGTTCTTCGCTCATTGCGTTCACCACAGCCAAAACCCAGGAATTTGGAAAAGACGGCTCCCCAGGCATTGCTATGGTTGGAGCCCACACCGACTCGCCGTGCTTGAAGCTCAAGCCTGTGTCCAAGAAAACTGCTGAGGGCTTCATTCAGGTGGGTGTGGAGCAGTATGGAGGCTTGATTGCCCATACGTGGTTTGACCGTGACTTGAGCATAGCAGGCCGGGTCTATATCAAAGAGAACGGCAACTATGTGCCCCGCTTGGTGCATATCCGGAAACCCTTGATGCGGATTCCCACTTTGGCCATCCACCTTAATCGGGAGGTCAACCAGAAGTTCGAATTTAATCGGGAAACCGAAATGGTGCCGATTGCAGGTCAGGAGAAGTTTGAGGAAACGGAAAAGGAAAAGGAAAAGAAGAACGGAGGCTGTTCCAGTGACCCTAATCTTCAGTTGACGGAGTCGGAGTTTTCTGCTATTCAGCATGTGGTTGCTCGGCATAACGACTCGTTGATTCTGCTCATTGCACAAGAATTGAAAGTGGACGTGGCCCAAATCGAAGACTTTGAGTTGCTTTTATGTGACTACCAGGACGCCACTCTTGGAGGAATCCACGATGAGTTCATCTTTGCTCCTCGCCAAGATAACTTGACGTCGTGCTATGCTGCGTCCGAGGCCATACTCAAGGCCCAAGACACGTGGAGCTTGATTTCGCTTTTTGACCATGAGGAAATCGGGTCTGTTTCGGCCCAGGGTGCGGACTCATCGTTTTTGCCCGACGTTTTGAAGCGCATCAATGCGGTTTTCGCCCCCGCCAACCCCTCTTTGCTTGAACAGTCGTTCTTGAGTCTCTGCAGCAAGTCGTTCTTGCTTTCGTCGGACCAAGCTCATGGAATCCACCCCAACTATGAACGGTTCTATGAAAAGAACAACCGGCCACACGTCAACCTGGGCCCTGTAATCAAGGTCAACGCCAACCAGCGCTATGCCACCAACTCTAAAGGCATTGTGATGGTCAAGGCCGTGGCCGAACGTGCGCTTGTTCCATTGCAGTTGTTTGTGGTGAGAAACGACTCTCCATGTGGCTCCACCATTGGGCCCATGCTTTCAGCCAAACTCGGCTTGAGGACCTTGGACTTGGGTAACCCGCAGTTATCGATGCACTCGATCCGGGAAACGGGAGGGTCTCATGATGTCGCACGTTTGGTGGCCTTGTTCCTGACGTTTTTCGGGGAGTTCGGCCATCTTGAGCCAACCATCTGCGATCTTAGTGATTGAGAATAACATTGAAAATGGTTTCAGTCAGAGACCATTGTTTGACACTGGAGCTCAGACATCCAGAGACAAAACAATCTTGCAAATAGACCAATTCATGAACATAGACTTTAAAATTGGCTTATGCCATTGTACTAGACGATACTAGTAGATATGGTATATAGATCGAACACATAAGTAGGCCAATGGCACTATTCCAAAAGATAGTCTCACATCTGTGGGACTAGGAGATACTGTAACCTCTTTATAGATTGTGGTAATCGCTCAATAGTGTTGATTATTAAAGACCTTTGTGACTAATCCTTTCTGGTTATGTTCGCAGTTTTTCGGTGTCGTTTCACTTCAAAGTATAATATCTCAGAACATACACAAAGTAAACAAATAATGTCTAATCAATATTATGAATTAATTAGACAATTCAAATTCTCATTGATTCAGGAATCTCATTGTCAACTAATATATTGCTGTACTTCGCTGGGATGGCAGTACAGGATGAGGCCGCGCGATATCTGAAACACTAACCCTCAAGCTAAAGTGTTGTCACAGGATACCATTTCACTATTACACGCCCAATAGACTGGAATATGAAGGCTAAATATCAAACAGAGACTCGTACCTATAAAATTCCCTAAGAAATCAAATAAAAACCTAAAAAACCTTAAATATAAGCCTGGTTCGTTCGCGTAGAGACAGTTAGGAATCCCGAAGAAGCTTTCAATTCATTTTAAAAAGTTGAGTGAAAAAATTTGGGATCGAAAATAAGGAAGGGGAGGTCAGTTTATATATACAAAATGGGTGGCAAAAAGCGGGGCTCGTAAAAGTGAGGATAGTGAAAGTGGGGTTTGTGCATGGCTGCAATTCTGGAGTCTGCGATATATATAAGGAGCTCGCGCACGCATATCCCTTCCCTAGTATCTCGTGTATCCCACATATCTTTATATATTACTTATACTAATACATTATGAATTTTTTACCAAACACTTTTACAAGCCATGAGAATTACTGATACTACGATACTATCTTGATACACTGATTGTATATTTTGATTGTATATTTTGTTGATGCTGTATATTTCTTAATCGCAGGTTTCAGAGAAAATTGCAAGAATATCTCAGTGTCTGGGTCTAGGTGTCAGAAAATGTGCCATGACAAGTCTCATAAAGTTCTCAGAAAATACCAAAAAAAGTCTCAGAGGCCCCAAAAATACCTCAGAAAAGCATCAGGGGGGAATCCCATCCCTTGATTCTGAAGATGCTTTTGAGTCTAACACTACCGCGGTATAGTTTCCTTCCTTTTTCTTTGATGCAGACACTACCCTGGTATAGTTTCACAAAACGCATTTGTTCGAGGCTAGAGAATGTCCAAGTTACCTCATATGGATTCGGGTTGGGTCTAGACCCTAACTTTGCAGGAATTTCTCCGGAACATATTCCTTTGATCCCGCATATCACATCGAAGGGTGTCTTTGGTCCACAGGATTTATTCCTAAGACGGCTGCAGCAAACGCAGCACCTGTACGCAAGCATACATTAATTTGCGACTACTCAACAAGTCCACAAGAAGAATACCTGAGTTTTTCTGGGTTTTCAGTGGGGGAAATTTCACAAGAATTCATGAGCAGTGCCAGAATATGAATGAGCTAAGAAACAAGAAACATTCTTGCTCAAATTTAAGCCATCCCACCTTTTCTGTCGATATTCTCATTCGAATGCATATAATACTGCTAGCTCATTTTGAATGCATAAAATCTAGAGATAAGCCTCTTTGGGACATGCATATAATAATTCAATGGACTAATTGAGAAGCTCGAGCATAACCTTTACTCGATTAGTCCATCGTTGATTCTGCTTCTCGGCGTATCATATCCATGCAGGTTGTTGAAATTAGACAATGTCCATGCTGAAAAACTGACTATTGCTGATTCATCAACCTGATATTAACATTTACCATAAAATAATGCTCTTGATTAAGGTGGATCAAGGTTAAGGTGAATATAAAAAAAAAAAAAAAACTTAGCGGGTCACTAAAATTTTAGTGATATGGGGATCCTGCATGGGGTCCGGTGCCGCTTCGGTTGCAGAGCAGATTGTTGCAATAATTCATGCTCGTTAATGCACCCCTCGTTTTAGTACATCTTCATGGTATGCTCCATCCACAAAAAAGTCTATATAATGAGCGGTGTCCCCCCTCAAATTTGCTTCCGGTAAATTATCATCATCATGTCGTCAAGGAACAACCGCAACAAAGACCAAGGTCATGGTGACGGTATCTCTAAAGAAACCTTCTTGGAGGACTCGGATGTGCTTACGGATGTCTCTGAAGAAGAGGACAACTCGGTGCCAATTCCAATGAATGGTACCTCAATGTCTTTTACTGAGGTTGTGACCAAAGTGCACCTTGCCCTTTTGAACAATTGTGTTACTCGTGACACAGCATCTGAATCTCTGTCATCTGTTGAGGAAAAAGCTGCTGACTCTTACCCAGGAGCCAAATTGAATTTTGATGAAGAAACTGAGAAGAAGATTTCTGTTGAGGAGACTGCGAAAGGAGTTCCTGAGAAGGAAGACACTCCTATTAGAGTTTCTGCAAAGAAAGACTCTTCTATTAGAGATGTTTCTGAAAAGGAAGAAACTCCAATTAGAGTTTTCTCTGATAAGGAGGTCTCTGCTGAAAAAGTTTCTGAAAAATCTGATGTTTCCATTGATGTTTCCGAGAAGTCTGAAGTTTCCATTGAGGTTTCTGAGAAATCTGAAGCTCCCGTTGAGGAGGCTTCCGAAAAAACTGGTTCGACAGGTGAACAAACTGAGAAACGTATTCTTGTTTCTGGAGTTTCTGAGAAAGGATTTTCCCCCAAAGAGGTTTCTCTCAAGGAGGGATCTTCTAAAAAGGAATATGAGAACTTAGAAACTTCATTTGCTAGGATTTCTCAACTTTTGGCACCTTTCATTGAACAGATCAAGGTCATTCTTAACGCTAAAAAGGCTAAAGCTTGTGTCTCGCTTATTGATCAAGTGAAAGCTATGTCTGAGGCTGAATTGACTGCTCAACCTGTTCCGGTGGTTCTGCAAAAGTCAGAAACTAAATCTGTCTTTGAGAAAGAAGTTTCCCCTGAAACCGTTCCTCTTGTTGCAGATGTGAAAGCCACCCTTAATGAGGACACCAACACCAAAACCGTTCCGCTTATTACCGAGATCGAATCTATGCTTAAACGCAAGAGATCTAGCAACTCCATTTCTATTGTTTCAGAGTTGAAGTCTGTTCTTAAGACTTTGGAGTATACTAGACTCATTTCGCTTATCGCAGAGATTAAAAGGATTCTCGAAGCTCAAGCACCTGCTCCACCTGTTCCTGAAGTTGCGGAGGTGAAGTCGGTTCTTAAAGCAAAAGCTTTTTCCAAATGTACTCCTGATCACCAAATCGCACCACTGCCTAAGGTCAAAGGGGTAGTGATAGAGGTCGAAGAGGTACTGCCTGAAGTCGAAGAGGTAGTGATAGAGGTCAAAGAGGTACTGCCTGAGGTCGAAGAGGTAGTGATAGAGGTCGAAGAGGTACTGCCTGAGGTTGAAGAAGTTAGAAGTCTTGAATTATTGATTGCAAAGAAATCAAAACCATTTTTTGGAGATGATCCTTTCGCCTTTGATCCATATTTTAGAGACGATTCTTTCTTTTTTGGACCACATGCCGGAGACGTTCCTATTGCTTTTCCGCCATATGCGGCATTTCCTGAGAAGTTTGAAAAGTTTGACTCTAGTGACGATTCAGAGAATTCAGATGATGAAGAGGAGGAATCCGAGGAAGAAGCTTCAGAGGAGAGTTTGGTGAACTCGTGTTTTCCTGGTGGGGATCCTTTTGAACGTGAAAACACAGAGTCTGACTCTGAAGATGAAAGTCCAACTTTAACTGTTTCTACTTCCGACACCAATGAAGAGCTTCAATTTCCCTTCACATACCGGTCCACAGTCAATGCGTTCTATCCCTCAAAAGTGGGAACCCTTCTCTATGATGCCGAAATCAAAGAAAAATTCACTCCTACACCCGAAAAACCGCCATATATTCCCTACTACCTTTTTGAGGAATTTGGAAATAGTTTCCGGCCATTTTTAAATGAACATGGTGAAGATTGGGAGATAGGGGAAAATGACCAGGTAGAGGAAGAGGATCTTACATTTAAGTATGAAGCTCCTAGTCCCGAACACTGGGAAGAAGGTCCAAGTGACGAAACGTTCACCTACCTTGATGAGACAATGAACCTGGCATATCCCAGAGATAGTGTGGATATGGCCGTTTCGCCTTGGATCCTCAGAGGTCAACCCGAGGAACCTAAGTTTGATGCTGAATACTATCTTGGCCATATGGAGAATTTTCTTTTGCTTCTCATGGAAATTTCAGACTCGAAGAAGATTATCCCCCTTCCTCTTTCCAAGAAGAATGGACTCAGGGTCCCGGAAATTTATTATCTTATGGTGGAATACTTTGCCAAAATGTCGCCTCTCCACTTCGAGTACTGCCACAGAACACCTGTGGGTTTCCGTGCATGTCTCTGGGGACCACTGGACATGATAAAGGAATTGATCATGCTGATCAATATGCAATTTTCCTTTCTTGTTACCCAGTGTATTGAGCAGCAAGATAATCTGCGGAACTGGTTTTACCCCAAGCTGTTCATGGATCAGAAATTCATTCCAGACTTGATCCGGGCTGGCCAGAAACATGCACTTGGCTCGATCCCCAGCGGATGCGAAAAAATCAAATTGGTGTTTCATGAGTATCGTGCTAATGCTGGAAAAGGCCACATTATGCCCTTAGTCAAGTTCTGTCATGGTTTCAGGTACAGCCGCAAGGAAATCTGCTCGATACTCCGCGGCTTGACGTACAAGTGGGTGCCCCGGGACAAGTACCTGAGATTTGTGTACGAGAAGACCTTTGATGCCTTGTTGAAGGGAGGTGATCCGCTTGTTTCCGCAGTGAAGACCTTTATCTCCACTCTTAAGCGGAAAAACATTTGGATGCCCCACGATGAACACATTGAGGAGGTAATTGTTTTGGATAAAAATTTCCTTGAAAAATATTGTCGGAGAAGGAAACGCACAGATACGCTTGAAGACGATGACTTGGCTGGACGCAGGAAAAGAAAGGATCCTTTTCCCCAGCCCGGAAGAGACAAGCGCAGAAAGCGGTGAGATTTGGGACCAGTCGAATGATGGCCCAGTTGTGCCTGATATTAAACAGGCGGAGAAGGCAGTGAGATGCTATTCTCCTTTGATTGTTTTGTTGAATTGTTGATTTATGGATCTGTTGTTTTGTTGATCTATTGATCTGTTGCTTTGTTACTATAGAAAAAACCCAAAAAAAAAATGTATTTGTTTTCACATTAATGTAACTGCGTAGAGTGACTGGATGGTAGCTTGATAGGTAGAAGGCCTTATTTAATAAACATTTTTAGTATCAGGAAGGCTTCATAATACCTTTGGGGGATCTGAAAACATTGTGTTAATACTATTTGTGCATTTAGTTAATGCATTGTAGTAGCCCTCTAGATCTTCATTCCAGCTCTTGGATCTTCAATAGTGAATCTTCGGACCACTATGGCCCACAGTGGGCCCATTATTGGATCCTCGCTCTTCCAGAAAGTGATGCTGATTCTATAGCCTCAGTTCTAGATGCTGCATTCCAGATCTTAAGATCAAATTGAAGACGTTCTAGATCCTCATTCTTCCAATGGACTCACTATCGCTCTTTCATCTAGATCCTTTTCCAATCGTGATCCTCCGGACCCGCTATTGGAATAGTCCTCGTTCTTCTCAATAGGCTCACAATTCTAATTCTTTAGATCCTCAAAAATGATCCTCGTAGCAGAGTAGCCGATTAGTGAATGTTATGTTCTTTAATACATTCATGCTTTACCCATACCTTGCACGTTGATGATTCCTCAACGAGAGCAACAGAATTGGATCCGGATACCTTTGAGAGAAACGCCAACATTGTACAAAGAGCCAACATTGTAAAGAACCATCATTGTATGAAGAACCATCATTGTATGAAGTACTATGATGACCAGTGCAGAACCACTGTGACCATTGTAAACTCCCTATGACTATTGCATACTCCACTTTGACTATTGCATACTCCACTTTGACTATTGCATACTCCACTTTGACTATTGCATACTCCACTTTGACTATTGCAAAGGTCCTATGATGGCAACCACAGCACCACAGCCATCATAGTACTTCGTACAATGATGACTCTTCGTACAATGATGACTCTTCGTACAATGATGACTCTTTGTACAATGATCACTCTTCGTACAATGATCACTCTTCGTACAATGATGTCCTGACTATGGGACAGAGTAGGATTGATGGAACCTAATAGGCAGGGGTTTGCATAAGCACCCAGCCTCGATTGTTTTGGACGTTCGAAAGACATGCCGTTCAGAATATTGTCAGTAAATTTGGAATTCCTCAGAAAAACCGGTTGAACAGGACATGTCAGAATAGACTTTTTAGTCAGCTTGGAAGCTAATGTCCTTATGCTTTGGGTCAAAATAGTCTCAGATGTAATCAAAAAGCCATTTGGGTGGCGCTTGCTGTGGAATAGACTCAATATAGCATGCACAGGATCACGTAGTAGTCAATCGGAACAGGAAAGTCAAAACTGGGATGCTGACCATGTGAGATAAGATCTGATTTCAATAGCGATTCTTTTGAATTGACATGTAAACGCTTTTAGCAAGCATTTGTCACGGCCAGTCTCAGCCATGATGACAGTAAAGGCTAGATCTGTCTCAGTCAAATCATGTTCTGGCGAGGCATTCTAATGCTGACTTTAGATAAACGAAATGTGAGTATCCACTTGAAGGAAGATCACGGTGCATATCACTCGTAAGCTGAGTTCCACGATTTGAGTCCATTGAAGTAAGGAGACTGTGAGCCAAATGTCGTTGGTGTTAGTTTTCAGACCTGGATTTTATTGAGTACAGTCTAGATCTATTCAGTCTTATTCACAATTGTCCCGTGGGAACTCCTGAGTCTTCGACCTAGGCGAGGGTCCCTCATTATATAGTCCACTATACGAGTTCTCGTATATCGGCGAGACCTTTCCGATTGGTCGGCACGCAATGGTCTCCGTCCACATGTAGTATGGTGGATATGCAGTCTACCAGTCGTGCATGTCTAGGAACCCTCACATGTCAACAGTTGGTTTTCATGAAACTAGTACAGAGAGGCGTTCACAAGGAGGCAGAAGGATTCGGGAAGTCCCCAGCAAGGGTTGAAGTGTACCTTACGGGAAAGGGTTGAAGTAACGTAACTTTCGGGAAAGGGTTGAACCAGGCAAAACACACGACAAGACTGAACCAGGCAAAACCTGGGACAGAGATTGGACAAGGCAAAACCTGGGACAGAGATTGGACAGGGCAAAACATGGGACAAGATTGGACAAGGCAAAGAACTGATGGGAGGTAAATGGTAATCCACCTGATTAAGCTCAGCAAACAACTGGCAAACAGCCGGCTTCAGAGATTACTCGACGACGAGCGGGATCACTAAAAAAACGATTAGTGAGGCGAAGATGAGGGTGTTTCTATACGCCACATTGTGAATCAGCGGTAGTAGTTGAGGGATGGTGGCAAAGCTTGGAGTAAGGAAGTGTGGAGTAAGGAAATGTGAAGTAAGAAAGTGTGGAGTAAGGAAATGTGAAGTAAGGAAGTGTGGAACGAAACCTGTTCCTAAAAAAGGTGCGGCAGAAATTGCAGCCAAAATGGTGCGACTGCGTATGAAAAGTAAACCGTGGTGAAGGAAGCATAGAAATATCTGGCGAGAAGAGAAGAAAGACGGTTTATGACATTAGGTGAGGGCAGATCCCAACGCCCAACCAAGGGTTCAAAAAGTAAGCCAAAGGGCACATTCAATCAACACTGGGCGTAGTTGCGAGAGACTTTTTGGGAAAACAGTCTCAAGGGGTGGTGAGTGGATCTGGGGCTAACTGGGGAAAATAAAATAAAAGGTACTCGAGGTATACTAGATAAGTGTACTTTACTAGATATAGTGTACTTTACTAGATATAGTGTACTATACTATACCAGGTATACTAGATATACTAGATATACTAGATATACTACATTAGACTGTGCTATACTGTACTATACTATACTAAATTAGACTGTACTATACTGTACTAGATATACTAGATATACTATACTAGATATACTGTACTATACTATACCAGATATACTAGATATAGTGTACTATACTAGATATACTGTACTATACTAGATATAGTGTACTTTACTAGATATAGTGTACTATACTAGATATAGTGTGCTTTACTAGATATAGTGTACTATACTAGATATAGTGTACTATACTAGATATATTGTACTATACTATACCAAATATACT
>NKZA01000100.1:0-60314 GCA_002374405.1 Metschnikowia cubensis
AAAAAGATGATGATGTGGAATCTCTCGATAGTTTACCGGGATTTGCTGATTTAGCAGGTGAAAAGGATGGAGGAAAAGATGATGACGTGGAATCTCTCGATAGTTTACCGGGATTTGCTGATTTAGCAGATGAAAAAGATGGAGGAAAAGATGGAGATGTGGAATCTCTCGATAGTTTACCGGGATTTGCTGATTTAGCAAGTGAAAAAGATGGAAAAAAAGATGATGACGTGGAATCTCTCGATAGTTTACCGGGATTTGATGATATAGCAAACGAAGACGAAGATTACGAAGCTTTTTATGATGATTGGCAAAAGCATGATTATAAGCTTCAAGATTGGCAAATGTTCTCGGATGAGAGGCTGAAAGATTGGAGACTTTACCCTGAGGAAGATGAGGGTAAATTAAAACAATTTCAGCCAGACGGGGCTGATTCAAATGAAGATGAGAAAGATGGATACCAGAGAGATGGAAGTAGTGGACCAAAGGAAATCGGGAATGATTCAATTAAATCTTCTCCAAAACCTGCATTTTTTTCTAAAGGAGGAATTGAGCATAAGGTAGATCCTCATGAAAAGGATGAAAACGATATACTCAATTCCTACAGGCCTGCACTGCTTGTACGGCCTGCATCCAACTACAGCATGTCCGAAGTTACTGCCTCCAGGGATTCGGGCGCTTTTAGCTTATATGCCACTCAAGTATCTGGTGCTCCCACATCTTCTATTTTCAACAAGTTGGGAGAAAAGCAAAGTTCGTTTACCGAATGCATTACATGCAAGAGTCAGTCCATGCTGAACTTTTCGAACATAAATGAAACTATCCAGTCCTCCAAGTGGACCGCCACAACCGTCACGAGGGGGATTAATGCGACTGCCACCATCTGCACCGAGTGTGAAATCTCCTCCCACATTACTGTGTGGAAGACCTACACCGACTACACCACATACTGCCCGCAAGAAACCACAATGACCATTACCGTGTGTCAGAAAGTATGTGTCCCATCCACCGTGACTGTGTCTACGGCTACCACATTGACTGTCACTGGAGTTTGCGTTGTTCCCGAAACCACCACGCGTTTTGCACCCAAAGGTTCCGAGTCTACTAAGGCAGAATATTTCAGCCTTAAAAACTCCGCTAGGTCTTCTTCTGCCCCTGGAACCCCATCGCAAAGCATCAACGAAGAAAACTTCATCGTTTACCCAAGCAAAGGTCCCATTACTTCCATGCCAAACAAAGCATTGTCCACTTCCAAACCGAGTGAGACCTATCTCGGGCCTAAAGCAGGAGATGCTTCTAACGGTCTCTTGAACAAGGTCTCCAATGGCCTGGAATCAAAGTCTAGCATGGGTGAAATCAATACCACGCAGACTCTCACTCGCACCAAAACCATTGAGCAGATTTCTCCATTCCATAATGCCGGATCCAGGAATGTCATTAGTGCCGGTATTCTCGGCGTTGCAGCTTTGTTGTTCTAGGTGTTACATTTATTTCGAGGTCAAATACTTGCCAACAAAAAATTTGTTGACAAATAAATTTTGTTTTTTTTCAAATTATCTAAGGCTATGCAGTAAGGCCTTCACATACTGGCATATACCAAAGGCAACCAAGAGGAGAAATACTATGGAACCCACCTCTAGTCTCAGTACATGAAATTAGATGTCCATCAAAGCAGATATGGGGCCACGTAACTTTCACCGGCCTTTTGCAGGTGCCACAATGTCCTTCTTACCAAGCAGAAACAGCAGCTAGGATCCCCCATTGCGTCCACCAATGGGTCCGTAGAGTCACTACCCTAGGTGTCCTCAA
Source organism: Metschnikowia cubensis (assembly GCA_002374405.1). NCBI lineage: Eukaryota > Fungi > Ascomycota > Pichiomycetes > Serinales > Metschnikowiaceae > Metschnikowia > Metschnikowia cubensis. Next base: position 1,810 of record NKZA01000100.1, read on the forward strand.
CAAGTGGTAAAAGGCATACTGAGACGGTGTACTTTATGGCATAGTTGAGGGCAGTGATCCATGCTTAATTGGTGCCACTTGAAAACCCGTTGTAAAAGGATGTATGTCAACAAGTACTCAGCATGTAAGGAGTCGATGTACTCAGCATGTAAGGAGTCGATGTACTCAGCATGTACGGAGTCGATGTACTCAGCATGTACGGAGTCGATGTATTTCGTAGAGGATGCATTCAAGTCGGGCACTATGCGCAAGGCCCAAGTGGATTGAAAAGCATTAACTCATCTGTACCTTGTCCAAGACTTTGGCCCCGTGTAAATTAGTATACACAACATATTTTGAATGGAAGATCCACGGTAGGCAGGGCCGGGTCTATTAAAAAATCATGAAGCCCACTTCATCCGATCGTAACAATGGCCCTTCGCAACGCCGCATCCCATCGCTGCAGGAAAAGCTACGATGCTTTCGAATATTCCAGAGAATTCTTCCGATTGTTCTGGAGGAGAGTTTTCCGGTACCATGTTTTCTCAGAGTGATATAGCCACTTGGGTTCCTCAGTATCAACGAGCAAGTATCAGTTAGGCATAAATGTATTAAAGAAGGTAGCGCGTCTGATATTGGGAGACATCTTGGTATGTCGACCTTAGGTGTATACATTTTTGGCCTTCACCTAAAGTCACTCGGGTGGCTGTGGAAGAGGTGATTTCTCAACACACATCAGTTAATTTGTTCAATTCATTTTCGAGTCATAAAGATTGACTTAGAATTATATTAGATTGTATGATTGTATGATTGTATGATTGTATGATTGTATGATTGTATGATTGTATGATTGTATGATTGTATGATTGTATGATTGTAAGATTGCATGATTGTATGATTGTATGATTGCACTAGATTGCTTTAAATCACTTAGAACTGCTGTATTCACTTAGAACTGCTGTATTCACTTAGAATTGCTTCAATTTGCTTATTCACCTGTAATCCACGTTTGGCTCTATGGCATGCCCAATGGCTCATGGATTTTCGGGAACCACAGCTTATGTGCAGTGTAGCCAAAACGGACAATTCTTTTTCTTCACACACGTAAATCAGTCACGGTTTCCAAAAAAGAGCCCATTCAACTTGAACTTTTAACCCATCTGGGGAATCTTTGTTCCGAGCTCAATGCGCGACTGGCAAAATGCCTGACTTCACACAACCAATTCTTGGTGTAGTCGCACTACAGTGTTTTCAAAATTATTCAAAAGCAGCGCAGCACAATTAAACAAACCAATGATTCAAAAAGGTTCGTACGCCTTCACCCAGTCTTTTCTTTCAAACCAAGACGTAATGTTTCACACCATCCTTCATTAGAATTGAATATTCTGAATGTAAATCTTGAGAATTGCCTCATGAGTATATTTACGAGTCTTGCAGTACGTGATGGGCAAAACGGACGGAACTGAACTGGAGAGGTCCAGTGTTTTTCAAAACTATTCAAAATAACGCAGTAAAATTAAACAAATCAATAATTCAAAAGATTCGTACCCCTCACAGTCTTTCAAACCATGGCGTAATGTTTTACACCAACTTTAATAAAATTCGATATTCTTAAATCTTGCATCTGGAGGATTGCGTCATCTCTACATTTTGGTCTTGTAGTACCAGTCAAGGCTAAAACGAACAGAACAGCACTGAAGAGGGTTCGAAACTTTTGAATTCTTGGTTTGAATCGTTTTGTCGCACTGGCCTGAATCATTCTACAGTGTTTTTGAAAACTATTCAAACCAGCGCAGCAAAATGTTTCGTACAGTGTTTTTCGAAACTGTTCAAACCCGCACAATAAAACGATTCAAACCACACGATAAAAAGATTCAAACCACACGATAAAAAGATTCAAACCACACTGGCAAATTATACAAACCAATAATTTAGAGAGTCACACTTCAGTTCCGTCAGTCCTAGCCCCTCACTGGTACTGTAAGACTCCCAAATGTAGTCATCTATGGCAATCCTCTAGAATTAAGATTTCAGAATCTTGAATTCCAATGAAAGTTGGTGTGAACATTTGGTTTGAAAGATCTTGTGCGAAGGAGTACGAAACATTTTGCTGTGTTGGTTTGAATGGTTTTCAAAAACAGTGTACAGTGTTTTTCAAACCTACAGTGTTTTTGAAAACTATTCAAACCAGCACGATAAATCAATTCAAACCACACTAGCAACATAACAAACCAATAATTCAAAAAGTATCGTACCTCTTCAGTTCGGTTCCTTTCGGTTTTTGAGCCGGTTTTGAGCCCTGACTGATATACTGATCTTGCAAGACTCCTAAATTTATATAAGGCGATCATCAGATCAATTTCATCACATTGAGTTTTATTAAAGCTGGCGAAGCATTACGCCATTTGGTTCGAAACATTGGGCGAGAGTACGAAACATTTTGCTGTATTGCTTTGAATAGTTTTCAAAAATACTGTATTCAACGCAGCAAAATGTTCAAACCACACTAGCAAAATTAAACAAACTGATACAGTGTTTTTCGAAACTATTCAAACCCGTGCCATAAAACAATTCAAACCACACTAGCAAAATTAAACAAACTGATACAGTGTTTTTCGAAACTATTCAAACCCGTGCCATAAAACAATTCAAACCACACTAGCAAAATAAGCAAAACAATTACTCAAAAGGTTTCGTACCCCTCTACTTCAGTTCCATCTATGTTGACCCTTGATTGATATTGAAAGACTCCCAAATGACCCAAATGTGCTACATAAAAGACAATCATCCAGATTTAACTTTTCAGAATAGTGAATTCCAATGAACCTTGGTGTGAAACATTACCATTTGGGGAGTACGAAACATTTTGGCACGTTGGTTTGAGTGTTTTCAAAACGATTCAAACCCGCACAATGAAATGATTCAAATCCGCACGATAAAATGATTCAAACCACACTAGCAGATTATACAAACCAATAATTTAAAGAGTTTCCCACCCATCGCACTTCAGTTCCTTTCGTCTTAACCCTTGAAGAATATTGCAAGACTCCTAAATCTATTATTTATAAGGCAGTCCTCCAGATTCAACATTTCAGAATCTTGAATTGTAATGAAAGTTGGTGTGAACATTTGTTTGAGAGATTGTGCAGAGGAGTACGAAACATTTTGCTGTGTTGGTTTGAATGGTTTTCAAAAAGACTGTACAGTGTTTTTCAAAACTATTCAAATCCGCGCAGCAAAACTATTCGAACTAACGCAGAAAAATTAAACAAACCAATGATTCAAAAAGCTTCGTACCCCTGTCTTTCAAACCATGGCGTAATGTTTTATACCAACTTTAATAAAATTCGATATTCTTAAATCTTGCATTTGGAGGTTTGCGTCATATCTACATTTTGGTCTTGTAGTACCAGTCAAGGCTAAAACGAACAGCACAGAACTGGAGAGGGTTCGAAACTTTTGAATTCTTGGTTTGAATCGTTTTGTCGCACTGGTTTGAATCATTCTATCTTCTTGGTTCGAAACATTTTGTCGGGCGAGTTTGAAACATTCTGTCGCACTGGTTTGAATAGTTTTCAAAAACACTGTATGACCGTTTTGAATTTTGGTTTGAATGATTTATGGTATGGTTTTAATAATTTATGGTATCGTTTTAATGATTTATGGTATGGTTTTAATGATTTATGGTATGGTTTTAATGATTTATGGTGTGGTTTGAATCATTTACAGTGTTTTTGAAACTATTCAAACCAGTGCGATAAAACAATTCAAACCACTCTAGCAAATTCAACAAACCAAACATTCAAAAGGTATCGTACGCCTTGCAGCTCAGTTCCTTTCTATTTGAATCTTGATGAATATTGCAAGAATCCTAAATTTAATACATACAAGATAATCATCAGATTCAACTTTTCATCACATTGAATTTTAATTAAAGTTGGAGTGAAGCATTACCCATTTGATTTGAAAAATTGTGCGAAGGAGTACGAAACATTTTGCTGTGTTGGTTTGAATGGTTTTCAGAAAGACTGTATCATGTAGTTTGAATCGTTTATCATGCGGTTTGAATCATTTATGATACGGTTTGAATCGTTTATGATGCGGTTTAAATCGTTTATCATGCGGTTTAAATCGTTTATCATGCGGTTTGAATCGTTTAAAAAATACTGTATGTTTCATTTCTCTTTAATTAATTATGCCACAATTAGCTCCTTTTTATTTCTACATTTATCAACTTTTGGACCTTTATTTCAACTCTTTTGTTTTTTCTTACTTCTAAATATTTTGTCTAATAAATTAAGATTGTTAATTTCTAGAATCTGAATTACAAAATTATAAAATTATACATTTATGTTATCCAATCATACCATAATTTGGAAATTTACTATACTATACTAAAATTATACCTAAATTATAAATTTACTATACTATACTAAAATTATACCTAAATTATAAATTTTGTTATTTGAAGACTTCTATGCCTAACTCTACTTTGGTCGTTGATGGTTCCTCAAGCGGAAACCGTAGGGCTTATATAACTGACAGAAACGTTACCGAAAACTCTCCAGAAAAGTGACACTTGTTCTAGAATCTTCGAAAAGGACCACAGATGCCCGGAATGCTGCCAAACGCCGTAATTTTGATCGGAAATTGTAGGCTTCACAATGTGTCTATAGATAATGTTCTACCTGTGGTGGATCCAACAATATTAGTAGTGAACGTTACAGTAAGAATCTAACACTAGCTAAATAAACCATGATTCAAAAAGTTCCGTACTCCACAGACTTTCAAACCAAAAGGGTAGTGTAACCTCGGATTTCATAGTCTGAAATGTTAGATCTGGATGTACTACATTTTGCCAAGCACTACCCCGGAATTGGCTGCCAAACACCCGTACACCAGGCTACCTCAGCAGAAAAAGGCTCAACGCAAACACTGTTTATTTGATGGAATTCTTTCGGAAATGGGTTTGGTGGAATGCTGGAATTCCGGACATCATTTTGGTGGGTTTTCAGATGAAAAGGTTAGTGGTGGCCTTCTAAAGGCGCTGTTGGGTTTGGTCACGTGACCATGAATTCCGGTCTCGTATTGCAAAACACCCGTACACCCCGCTACCCCAGCAGAAAAAGGCTCAATGCCAACACCCTATTTTGCATCATAAGAAATCAAAAATAGGTTTTTGCTTTGCTGGCCGCTTGGCCCTTCCTCAGGACTATGGATATGGACAATACTTCGATGATGCACACATTTTTTTGCGATTCTCTTTGCCATAATTTGGTGACAGAAGTCAATTTTACTTTTTCTCTTCACAAGAGTTAAAGAAATCCACGACTTGTTGATACGGTGTTTTTCAAACTGTCAAACCACCGCAAAAACGTTTCAAGCCACGGCACAATTGAACTGCTGTACACTCTGTCAATCTAGTAGTGTATCTTAAGCTATTTCAGGTTTCCTGTTTCAGTGAATTTACCAGATTAGATTCTCCTTGACCTATTCATGGTGCAGTTGTTTTGGTATTGGTGGGAGGACGAGACCGGAACTCAACGGAGGTCACGTGACCATAAACATCATGGCACCTTTTGAAGGCCACCACCACGATTTCAGCCAAAAAACACCACAGTAGAGTCCGGAATTCCAGCATCCCAGAAATCCTATTTTTGAAACAATTCCATTGAATATAGGGTGTTTGCGTTGGACCTTTTTCTGCTGAGGTAGCCTGGTGTACGGGTGTTTGGCAGCCAATTCCGGGGTAGCCCTTGATTAACGCTCGGGAAACTCTGTTTTAGAGCATCCCGGTTTTATCGGTTCTCCTTGAAGATTTGGCCAATTCATGGTAGGTGATATTGGTATTACAGGAAAAAAGCCGAGACCGGAACTCAACGGAGGTCACGTGACCATAAAAAAATCAGGACATTTTTAAAGGTCACCACCCAACCTTTTCCGCCGAAAAACCACCATAGTGATGTCCGGAATTCCAGCATTCCAGAAAACCTATTTTTGGTTCCGTATGATGAAAAATAGGGCGTTTGCGTTGGACCTTTTTCTGCTGAGGTAGCCGGGTGTACGGGTGTTTTGGCTGCCAATTCCGGGTTGCACCCAAACAATCGTCCATTCTATTCTTGACTACAAGACTCCCAAGTGTCTAAAATGTCTCAAAAGTCTGGAATCTCTAATGTGTTTAATGTCTCAAAGTCCAATGCCTCTAATGTCTCCAAACGTACATGAATCGTCCAATTTAACATTTCAGAATGTCAAATTCTAATGAAAAGGTTTGAAAACTCTGCGAAGAGTAGACATTTCGAATCATTCGTTTATTTTATTTTGTAGCTGGTTTGAATAGCTTTGAAAAACACTCTACTAAATCAAGGGCTAGAACAAACGGAACTGAACTGGTTTCCTACCATTCTGTATACAACAACTTGTAGGGGGAGTATGAAACTTTATGATTAGTTTTTCTTTTGATAGTGTGGTTTGCAGACTCTCAAAATTAGTTCCTAAATCATCCAGATCTAACAGTCCAAACATGAATTCTTATGAACGTAATCCATTTGTTTGAGAGACTGTGCGAAGGAGTACTTGTTGGTTTGAATAGTTTTGAAAACACTGTATTAACGGAGACGTATCCTTTTCATTAAGTTCTCCAAACAAGAATGGACCAATTACACTTGGAATGCAGAAGGACCGGAATCACCTGATCCATTTCGTTTAGTTACTGTGATTCTCGTAATTATTGTAGACACATATTTTTTGAATCTTTCTTTGATTCTTTCTTTGATTCTTTCTTTGATTTTTTGATTCTTTCTTCGATTTTTTGATTCTTTCTTTGACTCTTTCTTTGACTCTTTCTTTGATCCTTTCTTTGATTCTTTCTTTGATTCTTTCTTTGATTCTTTCTCGGAACTGCACATAGTCGCTTGCAGCTTGACCCTGTCCACCAATCAATGAGATATAGCTGGCAAAATATAGGATGGTTTTTGGGTAATAAAATAGTTACAGCATAAAAGAAATGGAGCTGAAACAAGGTGTGTACAGTGTTTCTGAAAACTACTCAAACCAGCGAGACAACATGTTTCGCAATCCTCCGCACAGCCTTTCAAACCAAATGATGTTTCACGCTAACTTTCATTAGAATTCAATATTCTGAAAATGCCTTATACGTACTATATTTGGGAGACTTTTTGGAGTCTTGCAATATTAATCAGGGTGAATCGAACGGAACTGTAGTGGCACGGATGTGAAAGGTTTTGAAATATTGGTTTGTTTAATTTTGCTAATGTGGTTTGAATCATTTCATCATGCGGCTTTGAATCGTTTTGAAAAAGACTGTATCTTCCACGTGAGACTATTGTTCAAGTGCGATCTCTGGAGTCATGACTGATGCTGGACGGTGGCGGCTGAGATGCCACTCTAAAGTCGGTAATGTAAGAGCATAGCGTCGTGCTATCTCCATGTAGGGGGCTTGTATAGGAATGTTGCACTCTTTGGGACCAATGAGTCCGTCGTAAGTAAAACGGCCCGTTAAAAATAGAAGCTCACGTGACCACTATATAAACCAGGCGATATGTTTCCTGTCTGGCCTCATTCAGGTCTCCAATGAAATTATTAGTAACTCTTTTACTCTCCTCCATTTTCACGACTGCTGCCTGCAAAAAGCCGTACTCCCTGTTTGCTTTCTTTGCCAAAGTCAATGATACCTTGGTTCCACTCTACGCCAGATCTCCCAGAGAGCTGTTTGACGACACGAGGGTGTTCTTATACGGCAAAAGCAAAATCCCTCCTGCCGAGTTTGTCTTACTTAAAAATCACGCTTTTTCTGGACACTCTGACACTCCAGGGTACGTTGGGCTTGACCCACCGCTTTTCATGTTTGGCCCTACTGTTTCCCCTGCTGACTTGACTTTGGAAAAAAATGGGCGGCTTCACGAAGGTCCTTTTTACTCGTGCAACATTGCTAACAGCAACGAGCACGGAATCTTGTACAGAACAAAAAAGGGACAAGCCAGCCATTGTTTTAAGGTGGATATCTATTTCTTGCCTTACAAAAAACCTTATAGGGCTCCGAAAGGAACCGGGTCTATGCTGAAAGCCATTCGAAAACAAGACCCCGTGAAGGATAGTGACACATCAGCCAATTCCTCGTATATGTCTCTGGGCGTACCCATGGGGTTCTTTGCGAGATTCGAACACACATTGATGCCACTTTCTGGTCAAGTGATTAGAATTCGGGGGCAAAACAGCAGTGTGTTTTCGTATGGAGAGTCATCCACCGCCCCGGTTCAATTCATCTTACAAAATGGCTACGTCACGACAAAAGAAGGCGAGACCCCCGGCAATGTGGGATTTCTTGAAGATCTTTTTGTCTTTGGCCCCAAGATTCCCAAGACTAAAATGAGGTTGAATAGCAAAATGAAGGTTCAAAATACTCGGTTTTATTCTTGTCGGAGCCAATTCAACCAAGACCGTGTGATTAGTCCCAAGAGAAAACCATATTGCTTTGCAGTCAGCATCCATCTTTTCCCTTTTTACGAAAAAGATAGGAATGCCTTCAACATTTCGTCTGTAGCTGTGCAGGAACAGAATTTCACACTAGGACCTGGTGCAAATTCTGTGCCTCATGAAAACTTTGTTTCTAATGAAGACCAGTCCACGCAAAAGACATTTTCGGAAAGTACTCCAGGCAAAAATGGAACCGAAAAGCCCAGGGAAGAGGAGAGTGACACATATGGGAATTATGAAGGGCAACCAGTCCACGTTGATGAAGAGCAAGATTCTGAAGAAGCTGATGATATGTACTACAAGTCTTTATTTGAGTCCTTTGGAACTTTAATGACCTTTGTTGCCCATTTCAATGGCTCGTGGGTGCCGTTGTCGGGACAAACCTTTCCTGGTTTCAGAAAGGACCGCAGCATGTTATCGTATAAGGAGCCATTGGATACCCCAGTTGTGTTCCAACTAAAAAATGGATGCGCCTTCACAAATGATCTGACGAGTCCAGGCTATGCGGGAGTTGAAGAAGAAGGGCTTCTCTTCGGGCCGACTGTTCGTCAAACAAGATTGCTTTTGAACGATGAAATGAAACTTCAGAATTCTCGTTACTTCTCATGCCAGAGCATCAAGAAATCCGTGCATGTGATCACAACCAGTAAGAACTATGATCTTTGTTCTGAGGTGGAAATATACTTTTTGCCATACAGAAAACCAAGGGAGAAAGATAACCAAGGGGAGTCTTGAGCCTGTAGTTAGTGTACCAGGGCATCGATGCTACCAACTATCCATTTGGAGAAGAAGTAAGAATGGATTAAGGTTTTGAAAAAAGGGACAGTGGGACAAGAGCGCCACCAAAGTAAATTCCGTTTGGTTGCAACGTCAATAGTAAATTCACATTCTGCCCAGCCTTGGCACCGTGCCAACCGAAGCACAGCCACGAAAAATAATTCTAGCTTTCTGAAGCACTCCGCTTTTATTAGATAATACCAATGTTTCCTGGCACACCATTGTGAATCACATAATTTATGTTGAAGCTTCACTCATGTGAAGTCGCGTGTTTCAACAAGTACTCAATCAACATACAACTGAAAGTGAACACACCCAAGCACCAAATACCTAATTCCAGAACCACCCCAAATCTTCATACAGTAGCTCACTAAAAGGCGTTGTCGCTGCTAACAAGGAGTGGTTGTACGTACAGTAGGAGAAATGGTTGAAGAAAATAAAGCTGGTATAAGACGGTTATGTGCAGTCCCCCGGGGAAAAACAAGAACTCTGATCTAATGTACATTATAATATCCTGCGCATGACGTCAATTGAACTTTATTTCAAAGGGGCGAATTCAGTCCGAGTCCCCAAATCCCATAGCTTGATCTTGTGTTATGTAAAAACACGCTTTGCATCGGTGGTGTTTTCAGAGCCAACAGAAATTAAAAACGTATCAAAGCACGATATGGGCTCCAGCTTGTTTTGCCAAGCTCACGACTGAAACCCAAAATCACACGATCTCGGAATTCAAAAGTACTGGCAACAGATTCTGTTTGCTGCACGTAATTCCGTTCAGATTGGCTGCGCCTATTATCTAAACATTGATTTTGCTGACTAATAATGCATTGTAATGATGAAGAAAGAATGTTTTGAAGCGCATTGGTTTTTTTACTGGAATGATTTTCTTGAAGGAATCTTTGATCATGAGATTGGAAATTGGTGAATGTCGGTTTCACATTTGAAGAGCTGATGGAGTGTCCATAATTGGACCAAAAAGATGGGCTTTTGTGCTTCCAACTAAGCCGTTGATGAGGTTACTAAAGGGTTGGCTACGCATTGCCGAAAATGAGAATCTCCTGTCATTTAAATGCTCACATTTAAAGAGTACTCAAAGTTTCTTATCATCATGGTTCTCAAGATAATGGAAAACCTACTGTGTGATTTCCTTGAGGATTCTATCACGCAGCAGTCCTATATAAAGGGACTCGTTTCCAGTTAACAGGAGCACGAAATATTATCATGAAAACTGCTCAATTGGTTTTTGTTTTCCTTGTCATCGCCACCACTTGGGCAAAATCTCAAGAAAAGTTGGTCTTCTTTGCAAAATTCCATGGATACTACATGCCGCTCGTCTACACCCCTTTTAAAGCCAACAATATGAATTTGGGGGCTTTATCCTACGGAAACTCATCCACAGCCCCTGTCAACTTCGTCCTTGAAAATAACTACGCTCTTACTGAGGAGACTCCCAATCCGGGGATTGCAAGTTTCGTCAATGGTGTATTTGTCTTTGGTTCTCAGTCGAATCCACGAGTCTTGAATATAGATTCGACGAACAGGATCATAAATTATAAATTTTTCTATTCTTGCTGGAGCCATTTTCATAAAATGCACATCATCACTCACCAAAGGGGATTTTCAAAATGTATGAAGGTGGAAATATACCTCTTACCTTACGATAAAGAGACTGGAACTGCCGTGAAATATGATCACAATCAAAGAGCCGCAAATGCGACCATTGTTTAGCGAAAATTGGGGAGGGTAAGCTGTATCCGAGCTTGTTGGAACATACGTATCTCAATATGGACAATTAGCATTTTCTGCAACGGCTTCTAAGAATGCAATTAGACTAGCTACTGATGAAAATCGCTGCTTTGAAGTAGTCTCACACAAGACTTGTTGCCATATCGTTTTTTTGCTCATTCAGTATATCCTCTCTCCTCAATGTGAATAGGCTAATGAAAAGTTCACATTCATTTGACAGTAGAAAACGTTTCCAGTAGTTAAATCCAACATAGTTGCTCTAGTTATTGAGGTATTTTGAGCGTACGCTGTCTGCTTCTAACAATGGCCATTGCAAAACGCCGCTTCCCTGCCATTATTGTAAGAGGTACCAGGAGCAAATGTGGCAAGTTTTTCCCCCCTTTACACCTAGAAACAACCTGTCGTCCAGGCAGCCCAGCTGTCAGCTTAAATAGCCCAGTTCCCCAATATGGGGAATTATCGGTGTATGAACATGGTCAACAGAGTACCAGACAAAAAACACCAACCTGACAGCCGTGGTATAATTGCAGTAAATAGCAATTGTATGTAAGGAGCTCGTGACCTTCATGTAGAGCCCATAGTCTATGGTAGTCTACCTGCTTCCACGCTGCTTATGGGTTTGCAGTGAGAGTCTGGTATCAGGTGCACTGCTGACTTGGAATTAATCTGTTCTAGGCATATCCAATAGACCACTAGATATCGTGTCAAGCGCCCTCAGCTCGCCAAACAAATAGTCAGCCAGTACACATTCAGGTGTCAGCATGAACCCACATATTATTGGATGCTTCGGTTGTTTCGCCAACTACCTAATTACTGTGTCCACGTGTGGATGGTTCGTCAAGATGTCATAGTAAAGAGCTGGCGCTTATGCCGAATGCTGGCAGGCCGAATGCTGACATGCCGAATGATCGGCCAACGTGAGCTTGAGAAATCCATATGGGTCGTGCACCGCCCAAAATAGGTGTGAAGGAACTGGCTTTGACCCTCTCGCTAAGGTATCGTCGAGATTTTCCGGCATATGGTGCTCCAACCCCCGAGCCGTACTCCCATTGATAGATTATGTGAAATAATCTTCCAACTGTACAAGCAATAATGCTTGAATTTGTGTGGCTGAAGACCCAAGCCCAGAAAACAATGCCATTGTTCTGCATATAGAAGCTCGTCGAACGGTTTCTCATCAACCAGGGTCGCACTTAACAATGCGCCAAACCCTGGAAAAACAGACAATTTGCATGATGACCTCTTACCAGCTGGTGGATGCAGGTAAACATACGATACCCGACTGGAAATGCCCAGAATGTTTTCGCGGGGCTCACTGTTGCTACTGCCACTTTTAGATGGGCCACATGGTTTGGGAAATACGGCCAACACTGAAATCTCATTGGTATCAATTTTATGCGTGATAAAAATTTCTGCTATCAAGGTCTATTTCACTCTAAGTATACTAAGAGCTGGACTATTGAGTCCCACTCAAATATCACACGCATATACTTTGAATTAGGGAATCTAAATGGCAGTAGCCGTAAGAAAGGGAACACTGTAATTGGTTGGTCCTACCGAAAGAAGATTGGCTATAAACTATTTTGGTTGTGAGTAAGTTTTACTGGTGAGAGACAGGGTACTAGTGTCCATTGTAGTAGTAGTAGTGGTGCGAATGCAAATAGTTGCTTTGGTGGGTCTTGAATTGGAGCCAAGCCATTTTAACATCTCTTCGTAATTATTTATGAGTGTTTTGAAGTGTTTTCAAGTTTCAAGTTTTCAAGTTTTCAAGTTTCAAGTTTTCAAGTTTCAAGTTTCAAGTTTCAAGTTTCAAGTTTCATGTTTCAAGTTTCAAGTTTCAAGTTTCAAGTTTCAAGTTTCAAGTTTCAAGTTTCAAGTGCTAAGTCCCCATAATAATCTTCTGGATTGACCTTCACCACCCCCACTTGCGACCGTCACTGCGGTACACGAAATGAAATGGCTTGCTACCCCGCAAGCTTGACCACATGCGCGCTCTTCTCAGCTGATGTTTCACTACATTGTCTACTCTGAGGAACATGTTTCTGATAGAAGATGCATGACTACTGCAGAGAATTCTGTTAAAAAAAAAAAAGAAAAAAAAATAATTCAAAGAACACTATTTAAGTAAGTCGGTGGCAGCCAAAGTCTTCTTAAACCACAACATGTTTTTCCAAAAGTCTACTGTGGTGGCTTTAGCTACCGCTTTATTTGCTTCTTCCGTGGCGTCCATGTCTCTTGAAGGAAGCAATTTGGACGAAGCATGCGCCATGTATTCTGAATCATCCATCCGTGACGTGCCTCCCCAGTGCTACCACCATCGGTTCTGTGTCCAGGACATAAAGCCAAGTGAATGCACCTATGACGAGACCAAGAATTACGACGATGTCGAATCGTTGGTGGATCTTGACCCTTACTGTGTCCGCCAAATTATTTGTGACAACAAGCACTCCAAGAGATCAAAGGATTCCGTGGTGTCTATCAAATACCCAAGAAAGAGAGCGCGTCCTCTTGTTGACCATTTGTACTTCAACGGCGAGATATGTGCCCAGATGGACACTGATGTGGAAAAGATCCCTCACGAATGTCTTTATCGTAAGGTATGCCATGGAGGGGTGCCCGCAATAAAGAATGAGAAACAAGCTCCTCCAGGGTTCTATGAGAAAATGACTTATGACAGGAAAGACCTTGATTCTCAGTCGTACTGTGCCTACGAAATGTTATGCAAGGGAAAGCAACCTGAAAAGCAGTCACCTAAGGATGAGAGAACAGAGAAGAATAAAGTGTACACTGAGACTAGATGCAGACCAGATTACTACAAGCTCGACTCTGTTCCAAGGCAGTGCATTATGGATTTTTCTGCTGAATGTGGCTATGATTTCTCTCATTACAGTGACATATTGCACGATTATCAGAACAAACTGTGCGATAAATTCAAAAGGCAGTTAAGACTGATTTCAAATCAGTGCCTTGTCAGATTTGCTGAAAAGTTGATGATTCAGTTCCCCCCTCGACCCATTAAAACTTAGAAGCCTACGATACTCGAGTTGTAGCTAAAGCCCGAGTTGCAAGGATGATTCTTGCTTTTTTTTTTGTTTTCTTTGAATATCATGATTTATAACCACATACATCTAAAATGAAGCTTTCTTTGGAAGGTAAAATTCTAGAAGAGGAATGTAATTGGCTATAGGTAGTTTGAGCGCTATGCATGATCAATTTAGGTACTGGTGGATTTCCTTGAGACTTATTTGGAAAGTTTGTCTTTACTTTAAGTGGGTGTATTGTGTACATTTTTATTTGGCAAAGTAACAATGTGTATCCATTATGACAGGAGGTATTGATTATCAAGAGACATTCTCACCTGTGATCAGGTACGAGAGCTTACGGATGGTCCTCTCCATTGGAGTGCAGCAGGGGTTGATGACTAGACAGACGGATGTCACGACAGCAAAGGGGAATCGAATTATAGATTAGAGCAAGGAATTAGCCGTCATTCAAAACCATGGACTTGGGTATTCTTTACCATGGACTCGAGTATTCTTTACCATGGACTCGAGTATTCTTTACCATGGACTCGAGTATTCTTTACCATGTACTCGAGTATTCTTTGGAGTAAACGATATGGAAGAGTGTTTGAGAATAAGGTTGTTTTGGGGTGTGGCTGGAAATTTCAGTATTCAAAGTTTAATTTAGGGAACTTTAGCAGTGCGACTCACGGCCTCAAGAACATGCTCACAACGGCGCCTTAAAAGGCAAAGGCATGTTCTATGTACCGGAAAACAGGACATATGAATCATAAACTAAACATGAAAAACTACACATGTAAAAAGAAGCGTCTTAGAGGTATTAGAACATATAAAAATGTGTATTTTAAATAGCTGTTGTTAGACCCACCAAAGGAAGACCCTGTCCTAGTCTATCCGAACGTAACAAAGGTCATTCCAAATGCCGCGTCCCATTGCTACACGAAGTGCTACGTTAGACCTCTTTCGAATATCTAGAACAATCTTAGCCATTGTTCCAGACGAGAGTTTTCCGGCTTCACGTTTCTCTCAAAGTTATACAAGCAACTCCAGCCTCTCTCGAGGAACCATCACAAAGTATGACTTAGGCATAAATGTATTAAAGAACATAAGTGGTGGAAAAGGTCTCCCCCAGGTTGATTAGTGACCGATTTTTTTCAGAAAAGACAAACAATCTCTCCTGAAACACCAGTAAACTCCCTATCCACTTGTAGGAGATAGGCACCCGAAAGTAGATCCCGTGGCGCGCGATGTGCACTCTCACGAATTCAGGCTTTCCAGATTTTGCAACAATATGCGGCCGCTGGGCTGCAAAAGAAACTATATACCGAACGCCTGCATGGTGCGACTTTTTCGCAGCCACGGAATGACCTAAAGCTCGGATATTACTCATGTCTCACCTTTAATTCACTGAAGGTCTTTTTCGGAATAGACCTTTTTTTCCCCTTTTTTTTCAAATCATCTTCGTGTCCCCGGCTGCGTGACCGGAACGGAATTATTTCCGAATACGGTAGTGTGATCGGAAAGTCATCCGTGGGAAATTCATAGTCACCGAAAAGTTTGGAGCCCAAAATGTTCAAAAAGACATTGTTCTTGCATCGCACGTGGTTATCGATGGATGCGGCCGGGCCGAACCCCTAAAGCACGTGACATGTAACCGTGGCTCCGGAGTTTATTTAAATAGCTTCAACTCCCGTCTAAATTCAGCAACTATGCTATTGAGCAGACACGAAATTCATAGTAAATAAGGGTAGGTGCTAGAGTGGCGCTAGTGATGCACCCAGCAGGTTTTCATGACCTGCCCCCAGTTTATTGGCAGTCATCAAGTCCGTTGGCTGACAAATCACTTGACTGGACAGAGTCCAAGCCCCACGAAAAGAAATTTTCACCGTCATACATACAAAAAGTATACATGGAAAAGAGCATGATCAAAGGTCTCTATACGCAGATTCTATCGACAACAGGTCATTCTCCAATACTGATCAAAGGCTCCGAGTTGGTTCTTTGGAATCCTATAAAAAATGGGGTATTCTTCCTAGGACCATTGTTTGGCCAACTCTTTTTGAAAACATTATGAGAGCCGCTCAGTTAATTCTCGCTTTTCTTATTACTGCTACAGCTTGCATCGGGTCCAATTACCCTTTGGTATTTTTCGCGAGAGTCAACAACACGTTCATACCACTCTCTGGTACAGTGTACGAAGATATCAATACCCGGTTAAGTTTATTGTCCTACGAAGTGTATAAACCATCGCCCATCGAATTCTACTTGCAGAATAGGTACGCAATCACCAATAATACTTTTACGCCTGGACATTGCGGCTTTTACCAGGGCATGCTTAGCTTTGGTTCTGAAATTCCGAAGGTTAGTTTGATGTTTAATCTTCAACTGAAAGTTATAAATGGTCATTTCAAATCATGCAAATTGACCAATGGTCGTATACGTGTGATTCTCGTTGGAGACTCGCCTATCCCTCACCATGATTGTTTTGGAGTGGAGATATATCTTTGGCACTTTGATAGAAGGACTGGGTATCCCGTGACGGGGCTAGACCCATTGACCCCAAATATTTTGAGAAGATTGTCGCCGTGAAGCGTCTCCGTTCAAGCGCCTTTCGAACATTTTGTTGGTGAGAAGCTTCAGAAAAGCCTTTGGGCTAGCTTGGTCAAGTCACGTGACAATGCTTATTCTCACTGGAGCAATGTGGGTCTGACTTGGTCCAGACAGGCTAATAGGCTTATAGAAAGGTCCCGAATATATGAATGGTAATTGTTTCACTTGTAGCAACAAAATTCAAAGTGACAGTTCGCTTATGTGAGCCTGGTGCCAATCTGCAAGACAATAATGGGAGAGGTGGGCAGATTACTACCAAACCTGAAATATACTTACATCATCATCAGGGAAACCCCGTCATTTTATTAGCTGATTACCCTTTGGTTGACGCGCTCATGACAGTGGTGTGTATACATGGCAGAGGTCATCTACACGATAGTCGTCAGTGAACATTATTTAGGGTTACTAGACATGCAAGTAGAATTTGGGATTAAGAAAAAAAAAAGACTTCAATGTTTTTGAGTTTATAAACAAAAAAAAGACTTCTCCGGCCGGGCATTGCTTTAATCTGTGGCCAGTATTTATGAGTTTGTCATTTGTAAGGGTGTTAGTTTCTTTAGATGTAATTCATTGTGTTCCGTTATGAAAATGGCCTCGACATCAATTTCATTAATTGCAGTGATTCCACCTCAGTGCTTAAGTATCTATATCTCTGCTTTGATGTGTTTGGGCGCATGGTAGACCAGTTCTCGTGATGCTCTCTGATGCATGACAAGCCAGCAGAGCCAAGCAGCCCACATATTTACTTTTTGTCCAGTATTTAAAATACGTCCGTTACCAAGTCCATCACCATCAACAAAACCAAGATATACTTATTGACCATGCGTTGTTTCAACTTTTGTTTTAGTATATATTAATATACAGGGATATGTAAGTTGTACCTTACAAGACCGAAGTCCTATGTAACGGGTCCACAGTGCTTCTTATACTTTTCAGTTCGGCTGGGGCTCGCCCGGACTCCATTTTTCGGATTCTACAGCCTCCATTGTTCAGGGTCTGCACAGTCCCATTGTCTTCAACAATGTCCTGCGTACAACACATCCGCGAAGTACCTAGCTTCCGTACACGCTAGGTATTCGTTGACACGTTGAGACTATGGAAGAACCTTAGAAGTACGCTTTGCTAAAAATATACCCAGGCATGATGCACTCAAAAGGACTATTCCTAGTTTTCTTAATATAACTTGACTTTTTGTACTTTTTGTGGCCATTTTGAAATGGGGAGTACTTAATATATCGCATATATCGGCTTGCACCACATTATATTGTGGGGCCAAATCAAAGTCGGAAAGATTTATAAGACCAACACAGAAATAAGATTGTGCAGCCACTTTTGAGATGCCAAACTTGTAAGGGAAGCTTCATAAGATTGCTCTAAAAATGTTCACCGCTTAGTTCTCTATTGTCCTGCATATACATCCCATTAACGGTACTGTTACCTGTGCAAGGTCATAGGTATTGAACATTCCAAAACCCAAAACAATTGATATTGTTAAGGAATGACAAAGACTTTCTAGTTATTGAAAAAAAAAAAATATTGGTAGTGTGCTGGCATTCCCCAGGGCTTATGTCAGCTTTCTTTATTGTTCTCGGCCTTTCAGTTGTTCTCAGGCTCTCTTATTGTTTCCGAATTCTTGCGCCATTGTTGTTGAATTATTCCATCACCTTGGTATCGGAGATAGAAAGCATCAGACGAGATCTCTCGATGGGAAGAAAGAGTTCAGTCCGTGGTCGGCCTATAAAAAGGCCAAGATTCCTCTACGGTGGATTTCGGCTACAACTATGAAAGTCACACTCTTGAATTTCACATTTCTTGTTTTGGCAACAATATGGGCTCTTCCCAGAAATCCATTGGGCCTTTTTGTGTACGAGAATGGCAGTTTACGGCCTCTTATCTGCACCCAGTCTTCCCTCGGTGATTCAAGTGTGAATGTGTTATCTTATGGAAACTCGTACCCTTACCCCACCGAAATGTCCTTCAAAAACGGCTACTTATTTGCTGGAGGCACTACACGTCTGGGGTACTTGGGGTTTCACAAAGGCAGGCTTGGACCAGGTGTTAATATCCCGAGAATTCGTTTTGGATTGGATGAGAAAAGGAAGCTTGTCAATGGTCCGTTTCAATCATGTTCCATGTTTTCAGGTGCTTTGTATGATATTTTCAGCATGAAAACTATCGTGCCTAGGTTGTGTAACGAGGTTGATATTTACCTTTTGCCTTTCGACAAAGAGACTGGGGCAGTGATTAAACATATGTATCCCTCTATGAAAGGTGAACAGACGAAGTATGGGATGATTGAAAGGAAGACTTACGATAAAGAAAGGGCTCAGTACGAGAATACTAATCCAAAAGAAATAAACTTACCAAAGCAACGTTTAAGCTATAAACAAATGGCCATAATGAGATATAGATACAGGAAATACAAGCATGAACTTGACCAAGCAAGAGCATTGAAGCAGTCCCCCACGCCTCAATTGAGTGCCTCTTCGAGCATAATTCAAGACCCAGCTGCTGACGTTGAGGTCAATCCTTGCCTCGGTGATTCAAGTGACCTTTCTGCAGAATATTCAAAGCTGAAGTTCACTAATGCTTCAAGTGAAGCCAATTCGAATAAAGCGACGTGCGAATGGAAGGCTACTCCTCAAGTAAGAAATTGGAAAACTCAATTCAGCTCTTTTTCCACGGTAGCAACGGTGACCATGAATGTGACTAGTGCAGCCACTGTGACTAGTGCAGCCACTGTGACTAGTGCAGCTACTGAAATTAGTGCAACTGTTGTGTCTAATGTAGCCACTGTGACTAGTGCAACTACTGAAACTAGTACAACTGCTGAAACTAGTACTGTAACTGAAACTAGTGCAGCTACTGAAACTAGTACAACTACTGTGACTAAAGCAACCATTGTGACTAATGCAATTGCTGTGTCTAATGCAACTGCTGTGACTAATGCAACTACTTTGACTAATGCAACTACTTTGACTAATGCAACTACTGTGACTAATGCAACTACTTTGACTAATGAAGCCATTGTGACTAATGCAACTACTGTGTCTAATGAAGCCATTGTGACTAATGCAACTATTGTGACTAATGCAGCGACTGAAACTAGTACTGCGACTGAAACTAGTACAGCCACTGAAACCAGTACGGTAACTGGTGAAACTGGTGAAACTAGTACAGCTACTATGACTAGTGCAACTGCTGTGTCTAATGCAACTGCTGTGTCTAATGCAACTGCTGTGACTAATGCAACTACTTTGACTAATGCAACTACTGTGACTAATGCAACTACTATGACTAACGCAACTACTGTGTCTAATGAAGCCACTGAAATTAGTACTGTGACGGAAACTAAAACAGCCACTGAAACTAGTACGGTAACTGAAACTAGTACGGTAAATGGTACAACCACGGAAACCAGTACGGTAACTAGTATGGTAACTGGTGCAACCACTTTGACGGTAGTCGAGACTTTTATCTCTACTCTGACGGCCCATGCAGTTGATTCGGGCTGTGAATACCGTATTATGAAAAATGGGTATTATCAAAGACAAAACTCTTTCAATATCACAGATATAATCCGGAAGTGCCGTGGATAATAATGCTATCAATAATATACAGAAATATTCGGCTCTATAATATTGTCAAATAAATTATTGAATATGAAATCCTTAAACTGTAAAAATACTGCATTAAGGGCGAATTCAGTGGCTGTTATATTCGCCCCAAGAATTCAGCCTAATGTATACTTGAGCCCACTTATGTATTTCGTGAGTTTGCTAAGTCCCAATTATGTATTTCGTGAGTTTAGTCCCAATAGAATACTATTTAGGAGTTTTGGGTTTGTGTTTTGACTAGGTCTTTTCAAGACATTCTAATATTATGTGACAATTGCGATGTAATGGAAAGTCACCAAATACCTTTGAACACCTCACATCTCAAATCCTGCTCGTGTGGAACGCTATGGTGTCTGGCCTGCGCGCACTGTATATAGGCCAAGTAGTCAATAAGTCCTTAAGTTCTTCACATGTATCTATTCCGATTTCCCCCGTGTAGATCGTGTTCTTGCACGTGAAACTGAACACTATTAGATACACCTCAGAAGATAAGTGTATAGGGGTATTATGGCTTACTAGCTGGTGTGGACGTGTGGCTTGTTGTGTGCGCTTTAAAACTTGGATGTTACCTATAATTGATTTGGCCAACTATACATGTCTACACTTGTTTATGTGGCCAACTACGAGTACGTCTACACTTATTTATTAATTGCAGTACTCCTGAGGCAGATAGCTTCAAATGCTGATGTTACAGAACTAGACCTTGCTTTCGTTTCGTGGGTGCGCAGTGGACGGAGTGCGCAGTAAAGCGGAAAACTCAAATGCCCGGAGACAATGTAAATAACCTTACGTTAAGCGCTTCTCCAAAGTAGACATTCCTCACGTTGCGCACTACTACAGTGTCAGGAAAAAAAGCAGTCAGCAAATTATAAAACCAAGAAATGTCCAACGCCCAAAAGAATCAATGACCCCACAGTTTTGTGGACGGGCCGTAGGAATTCTCGTAATAAAAAGTTTCATAATAAAGTCTCATAACAAAGTCTCATAATAAAGTTTCAAAAAAAAGTCTCATAATAAAGTCTCATAATAAAGTCTCATAACAAAGTCTCATAATAAAGTCTCATAATAAAGTCTCATAACAAAGTCTCATAATAAAGTCTCATAACAAAGTCTCATAATAAAGTCTCATAATAAAGTCTCATAATAAAGTCTCATAATAAAATCTCATTATTTCCTGCAAAGTCTAACTCCAAAAGATACCGTAGTTGAAGAAAGTAAGGCCATATTTTTTGGCTGACTCCATAATTATTTTGCATGAATGGTGAGAACAGTAAACTGGAATTCTTTTTAGTTCTTCTTTATCTTTGGCTTTTTTTGGAATGTTTATGCGAAAGTGTGAGAGTGCTCACCGTTTACTATATCTAGTGCCTCGGGGTTTCGGCGCGCTCTCCACTAAGCACTCACCTACACACGGTACTTTTGAGCTAGGAGAACATGACTGTTAAGGGATAGGCCAGAGTCAATGTCAGGGAATACCTGGATGCCAAGATTATAATATCTTTAGGGTTTGATGCCAAGATTATAATAGCTTTAGGGTTTGATGCCAAGATTATAATATCTTTAGGGCTTGATGCCAAGATTATAATAGCTCTAGGGCTTGATGTCAAGATTATAATAGCTCTAGGGCCTGATGTCATATGCAGTGAACTAAAAGATTGTGTATGCTCGGGTTCTTATAGCTGCCGATTGTCTGATGCAAAAGAGCAAGTTTCCCTGGAGGGATAAATCGAACCTACAGATGCAGACAATGTGTCTTAGCGCACTTTCACAAATAGGGAACCCTTTGTTTCGTTAACGTTAATCCCTAAATACGAAAGCTTTGACGGAAAGGGGGTATGACTTCTTGCGTGACCTATAAAGAATCTTTGTTTTGGTTCCAGGTTTTACCACAATCCTGATGCAGGTGACTTACTTGATTTTCCCTTATCTTGTTGCAGCAGTATGGGCAACCAACGCATTGGCTCTTTTCGCTAAATTGACGATATTTTTTGGCCGGTTTACGGGTCCCAGAAAGCGATGGTACTTTGAGGACATATGGAAGATCTGCCTGAACCGACCGAGGTCCTCCGAGACACATGGTGTAGCTTCTGTTGACATGAAGTATGTGGGGGTATATAAAGACATGCTTAGTATTGCTCGGAGCACGATTACAGATGGATCAAGAAGAATTTACTTTTGTGGCTTCCAGGATGGGTTGCAGTACATTGTCGGAAAGTATGGTCTGCGTGTGGCTATTTTGAGGTGAAATCTACACCTTACGACAAAAGACCTTGTGTCTTAGACAGATCATGTACCGGTGTCTAGTGGCTCAGTTTATGAACCAGGTGTCAAAACACATGATCTGGCCAGCGAGGAATAGGAAGATGGGGGCGGGTCTGAAGAAAATGAGGAATATACGGGTGGGTCTGGAGAAAATGAGGAATATACGGGTGGGTCTGGAGAAAATGAGGAATATACGAGTGTGCTTGAAGAAAATGAGGAAGCTATGTATGGGGATTCAGGAACACAAGGTAGACGAGAGCTCTTCATGCACAATTCAATTAAAAAGGAGACGCGGTCTTACACAAGTTGAGAAATATTTTTTTCGCTTGGATGCAAATTGCAAGATCTGCTTTAACAACTAAAGTGCCTCGTCAAGATGAGCTATAAGTACTCGAATACGGTAGGACATGGGTACTATCAAAACAACTTTGCAAGAAATCTCTTTTGGTACCATGCTTTTAGTGATCGGTTACAATTGCCTGTTTATAGATGTTCAACTATAGCTAGTAAACTAGTGCAGAAGCGTAGCCTAGCCCAGTAGGGTAATAGAGGGGAGTTCATATTATATAATTTAAGGAAAGGCAAAACGTATGTTTAGGCTGTAGAATCTTAGTGGTTCTGAATTCTATAAAAATTGTATAAGGAGACGCCAATCCCGATCCTGACGTTGGTTGGATTCACAATTTTGTAGAGTCACAGTAAATTGCGAACAAAAGGCAGATCATTATTTAAAAACTAAAACCCCACCTTAAAAATCAAAAATTGAAATAAAATAGATGAAAGTAGCTTAGCCAATGACTGCAGCCACAATCTATGACCTTACCAAAAATTTCCCCGTGTAATCTGATCTGGGACAAGTACACCTTAATATTCACCTTCGGCAACGCGGTGCGTTGGAGAGCGTGGACTGCAGTTATGTGCACTCCTGACCCGACAACGTGCACATCAAGTCTATGAAGAACATCAGTCCAAGCCTTGGTAAATATCACTACCCCTACACTAGTTAACATTGGGGGGTCTGGTGTCAGGACACATCTTGACATATCCTCCCTCAGCTGCTAAATAATTTTGGCGGTGCTATAAAATAGCGGGAGCATGAGCCTTCACATGACCAAAGTCACGTGCGCAATTGTTGTGCTGGAAAGACACAAGTGCTGTTGTCACGAAATTTCTGCAACCCATTACTTGTATAAAAAGATGCCTCGAAGACCACATACAGTGCTCTTTTCATTGGGCGTCACTTCAAAGTGAGTGTGTAGAATTCAAATGACATCCAATATTTCTGGAGGTGTACAATACAAGCACTCAGCCTGGTTTATGGGTATACCACACGTTCTCATGTGGTGAACCTGTCTTTGCCTCTTCTCTTTTGGTGATTCATTTTACACATAAAAGGTGTGGTGTCTATGTTTTCTATAAGAATTACTTCAAAGATCAATAGTTGCCATAGCTAGATATGTTTGCACGTGACGGTTTATCAGGTACAAGCAATTGCGGTGCATCAGGTAGCTTCATTAGATACGAGGTCTCTCTCCTGTTTGGTTTGGATCCTTAGGGGTGTTCGGTGCATTACATAAAGCCCAAACTATGAAATCTCAAGATTCAAGACTATTGGCTATGTATGAAGCCCATATTTTCCATGCGGCATGGCCTTGATTTCAACTCAAAAGCCACCTGAGAATCATACGGCGACAGCATAATTAATATGCTTCACATGATGACTTTGGAAACTATCTGGTTAAAGTTTACGAAATTCTATAGTATGATCTCAGGTTCTTGGAATCCATATTTCCAACCAGAAAGGATATTAATCTGCGCTCCGCAAACAGAAAGCGTGCATATATCATGGCATGATCTGAGATCCTGATAACTATTGTTAGGAATATAGTGCGTGACTAAGTGATTAATTGGTCTGATGGCAAAAAATCCTTCTTGAAGACCCTATATAATAAGACGGGGAGGCTCGCTCTACAAGAATCACAATTTTGATGCAAGTCACTCAATTGATACTCCCCTCTCTTATTACTGTCACCGTGTGGGCAGCCTCAGATCAGCCAATGATCTTCTGCATAAAATTATATGGAATCTATGTGCCGCTTGTTGGCAAATGTTTGGAGAAACTGAACTTTCAGGTATTTTATTGGGGATACCCGGGCATTGGACCCGTCGAGTTTACATTGAAAGATGGCTACGCTGTTACTAACCAGACGTCGCCCCCGGGAACTGTGGGAATTTTCGGCGACAAGATTTTTGGCTTTTCGAATTCCACATCTAGTAATCCAATGCAATTGGCGTTGAGTAGTGAAGGAAGGCTTCTAGAGAATGACTTTTACTACTGCCTGATGGGTGTTGGTGAAAACTGGATTTTTTTCGAGTGGAATAATCCTAAAGCTTGTTCCAAGGCAGAAATCTTTCTCTTGCCTTATGACAGAAAATCTCGCACTGCCATAGAACCTGGATCAACTCCTGCACCAAAATCTGCATCGGAGACAGATGAAGAAATTCAGAAGTCTTCCCTATCTTCCATAACAGAAGACTATGTTTTCTATGCAAACGTCAATGACAGCTTGATACCGCTTTCCGGCTATGTTCTTCCCTATTTTGAAATCAAGCGCAGTGTGCTTTTATATGGAGGTATTTCTGCTCACCCCGTTAAGTTTTCCTTTCAAGATGGATATGCCTTCACTAGCAACACTTCTACCCCGGGGTACGCGGGGTTGTTACAACACGGGTTTCACTTTGGCCCTGCCAACCCCCCAACTAAATTCGACTTGGATGAGAATTGGAAGGTTTTGAATACGCAATACTTCTCATGCAAGACAACTGAAAATTTGAATGTGATCACTACCATTGACTATGACCACTGTGTTGAAGCGAACATCTATCTTTTACCTTGGAGCAAAGTTGATGATGGACAAAATTCCAATACAACTGAGAAAACAAAGCTTGATTCACGAAGATGACGTGTCTGCATAATTTGGATATGTGGTTTTTGATGGGCTGTGCCATGCCCCATCATTGCACAGAGCTCTCAACTAGCTCCAACAGATATTACTATGCCGTTTGCTTTGTTTATGTGGTCATGTTCGGTTTAGATATCTCAAAAAGTCATTTATTCACAGGCTAAATTGACAGCTTCTGCTTTTTTATAATGGTGTATATTAATTGGATAAGCTGTGATGGCGTAATAAGGCGAAGCCCCCAGGGCCTCAGAATGTATGTCAGCAAAAAAAGGGATATTGATGAACTTTTCGATGTTTCAAAGGCCTTTTATTTGAAGAAAACTAGAGCGAACAACACTACTCATACTCCGATGTAGTTCAGTGTATATCGATGAGTCAGAGTGCTATACGCGCACGACTTGAAATGTTAGAAAATAACACCGTATACAGTGTTTTTCGAAACTGTTCAAACCCGCGCCATAAAACAATTCAAACCACACTAGCAAAATAACAAACCAATAACTCAAAAGGTTTCGTAGTCCTTCTACTTCAGTTCCATGTATTTTGACCCTTGATTGATATTACAAGACCCTCAAATGTACTACATAAAAGATAATGCTCCAGATTCAACATTTCAGAATCTTGAATTCTAATGAAAGTTGGTGTGAGCATTTGGTTTGAAAGATTATGCGAAGAAGTACGAGACATTTTGCTGTGTTGGTTTGAATGGTTTTCAAAAACACTGTATGAGCGCGCACGGCGCTCTAAGCTTGCAGGGCACCGCACAGCTAGTTTCCTTCTTTGGCTGTTCCTCCTTGGGTTGCCCTACATTGGCTGTCCTGACAATCAAAGATCAATGGCCAACTCCTTAAAATATAGGAGGCCTTCACATCCTCTTTTACTAGGTAAAATATCGAATATTTCTATTGAGGAAGCCATACCAAGATGCTACCAAAAGCAGACACAGACTGAAGCTCGGCCTGAACCTGAAGTCAATACCCCACGTAAACTATATACTTATCTTGATAAGACAGTGAAGTATCTTATAGTAAGAGAGAGGCTCTGGATTTGGAACCATGGGAACTCCGGGGACACCTGATTCCCCATCCTTTCTAGCTGGGCATTATTTCTAGCTGGGAATTATTTTTAGCGGGCAGGATTATCAAAATTACAAAAAATCTCTCCTTCATAATCATCCGGTACTTAAGAAAGCTTAAGTGTGTAAAAAAATACGCAAATAGCTTATCTTCATCACTACCATGCGTAGAAGTGAATCTTGCAGTGTCTATACAATCCATACCGGATGGTATATTCGGAATCGTGCTTTATTTTATAAATCCAATTCAATTAAACTAATGGAAATAGGTATATAATTCTTGGCCTCAAACAGTAAACAGCTTACAATGACCACTCTAAATTGGCAGTCGACTTCTGAGTCTTATTGGATGTCCATTCATTTTTAGAAATCCCCAATACTTTGTGTTTACTAAAATAACTTTGAAGATAGTCTGTATAGAATCATCAATTGATTGCATATGATTGTTTACAAATCTCTTTGTTTAGCTGACTCCCTCAACTCCCAATTGAGATGTTTCGCCGTAACGCTCCTATTCCCTAAATTGAGGTGGACGAAAATCTATCATGATAAAGACATCCCTCTTTAGAACTCAAGGATTACCCAGAATTCCAAGGTGTTCACTACTAGTCTTACCAAAACCACATAATAAGATTAAGATCGTCATGATAAATGAGAAGTGTCATGAAAGTTGAAAACAGAATGAGAGCCTTGACCTCTTAGAGGTTTCTGCTGGTTGGAATTTCCAATGCAACGAGTACTCATTGGTAACATAAGGAACTTATGCCGATTATTTAAGGAGGCTATCCCATGTGATGGAGGAATCCATTTGAAAGACTATATCGAATACCCTAATTGGGCCAAATATGCTTGCATGTGCATGAGGGGCCAATATACATTCACGCGCGTGCCATCTAGAAGATGTACCCGTGAGAGTATCGTTTTGGGACTACAAAGACTTCTTTCAAAAACATAGTATTTTAAGCCATGGTAAATTAAATTTAGGAACCGGAGCCGGAAGTGTTCGGACACAAGATATTCCACAATCCTTCGGCTCCAATACACGAGTGCCCCTTCTGGGTATGTGCTCTTCATGTACCAAGAGACTAGAACCTATTCCAACGGGGAGAATGGAGTTTGGGCTGAATTGGAATGAATAACACAAGGAAAGCGATTGGGTTTCTACCTATGCGGGCACTTTGCATGTGCCAGGCCATTTGTACAGGTTCAGCTATTGTCCACTTAGCTTTCAGCGGATTTCACTATTGTTTTGAAACCAATGCGCAACTTCCAAAAGGCCCAAACTGGAATATATTGGTCCTTTTGCTAGCATATAAATATGGCATGTTCCTTATTATTTGCTGGTTCTTCACTATCATGAAAACCACTAACTTGATTATCACCTATCTCTTTTTTGCATCTGCGTGGGCCCATGCCAAGTACCCTTTGGCCTTGTTCGCAAACATTAATGGCACATTGAAGGCTCTCTCAGGATTCCATTTCAATACAGATGGGACGGAAGGACATGTATTGAGTTATGGAAACCAAAGTGCCTCTCCCGTGGAGTTTGTCGTGCAAGGAAATCACATTTATACCAGCTATACATCCACCCCAGGATCAGTGGGGATTTTCAGAGACGGACTTGTTTTTGGACCTAAGCATATTAAGGCTCGTTTTGATTTTGATGACCGAATGATGGTTACAAATGGCCCGTTCACGTCATGCGCTGTTATACCTCACCAATTCTATTTAATCTTTGACAAAAATGTCACCAAACCCGGTATTGTGTGTTTCAAGGTAGATATCTACCTTTTGCCTTTTGATAGAAAAACAGGGGAGGCCTTGAATAATGTTCTTGTGCCTGAAAAAGATAGATCAGCAGAAGGAACATGAACCAAAGGAAAAGAGGGAAACGAGAAAACATGAATTAAAGGAAAAGAGGGAAACGAGAAAACATAAATCAAAGGAAAAGAAGGAAAAGAGAAATCATGGCTTAAACAAAGATGAAGGACCAAAGATGCAAGAACACCTGAGTCTCCCAAATTTCCGACGAGTTCAACACCCTTGAACGGTTTTCTGGCTTCCCCTTGGAAGACCATGGTGTCTCTGTAAGTTTATTATCCCATGGCAAATTGTACCCTACCCCTGTGGTCTTTTCCGTCGAACATAATTACGCATACACTGATTACAAAGACTCGCCGGGCTACTTTGAACTCTACAACACTGGGTTCTTTGGTCCTAGAGACTGTAAAACTCGGTTGGACTTGGATGGAGAACTGAAGGTTCTAAATGCTTCTTTCCAGTCGTGAACATTATTGAACACCAATGTTCGTGTGATTTACAATTCTTAACCTTTCCCCATAGTGACTTTCTTGATGTGGAGATTTATCTTTTGCCTTACAATAAAAATAAGAAAAGTCTCACAAAGCCTGTGCTTGGGATAAAGAAGGAAATTGAATTGAAATTCATGGTATTTTTGACAACTTATTCCATTGGTTCAATTAAGTCAAATGTGACTATCAATAGACTACGTCTATGCCAAAAGCTAGCCTTCATCGGATGTCATTAAGAGAACTGTTGCTTCTTTGGAATAAAGCCCTTATCGCTTGAGTTCGAGCTACGACTTTCCATTATTGAAACCATCCCCTATGTGTCTCCCGGGATTCTCTGCGGCCAAGTGAGTACCTTTTCAAATAGTTCTTTTTGGAATGCAATTGGATAACGAGAATCGTACCGTTACTAATCTTTAAGGCTATTTTCCTCTAATGTTTGAATACTTTGTCCATACCTTGTAGCTCAAGAGGAAGGTTTCACTCATTCTACACCAATAATGACTAGACTAGCGTTTGAATTATGTTAGCAGAACCTCACCATCAAGACCTCTCGACGAAAGGGTATGAAAACCGGTATCAATAATATTTTTGATGCATGATATAATAAGCAGAGAAACATTTGCTGAGCGTTACTTGGGGTGCTCCATTTGGTATATGACCATACCCAGAGTGTCTTCCAGAAGGTCATGTTCCAGATCGAGGTAGCCCATGAACGAGTATGCAGTCAAAGTCAAAGCATAGAAGGGTCGTATGCCATTTCACTGAACATGACCTGTTTTGGATTAGATAATTCAATTTAGCCCCCCAAAATAAGCGGGGACTTTGAGGCCAGATGGATAAACAAACAGTTTCAGATCAGGAGTGTCCATATCGCTAGGTTCACTACCCAGCTAGCAGATACCTGCAGACTCCTCGGAAAAAATTGAGTTCTCTTCAACGTTTTCTAACAAAGGCTCGTCTTCCTCCAGCACATAATCCATTTGTTCCTGATATGTCTCGTCAAAGTCAGGTACACAATATTTGGCTTCATCAGCAGACAAAAAGTAGATATCTACTGGGTAACATTGTAAGGTTTTTGAGGAATCGTCTTTATTCATAAAAAAGCCTCCGAACCCAATGGAAGGCCACCTGCACAAGTGAGGGTGAATGTTTAACACCTTGGATTGTTCATCCAACTTCAAGGTAATAATAGTATCCAACAGGAATCTGTTCCCCAAGACCAAATGATCATTACTAATGCCGAATACCTTCTCGTTGTAAAGGTTTGCATTAGTAATGATGTTATCCTCAATGGACAACCTGGATATGGGAGGAAGTAACAGGTCACCAAGAGCAAGGTAATGAAATTTGGGAAGCTTCATGAAAGAAATTGGTTTCCATGTGCCATTGACGTTTGTGTATAAAAACCCCAGGATCCTATGGGCCGAGCTGGCAGCAAGGAAGGTCACGATCAAAAGAGATGCTTTCATGAGGATGTAGATTCTTGATGTGATCCTACGTGGAATGAAGAGTTGCTATATATAGAGGCAAAAGTAGCAAACGTATTTCCGGGAGCCCTACTACATGGAAAGATCCTGCATCTGGGTTTTAATCTTGCCAGAAAATAATCCCGGGTAGAGTCTCTAGCCTGTTTGGTGGTAATCACTGAGAACATTGATGAGGGCTTTTTTGTTCTTCCACACATGAATTACATCCTTAACCATCTCCCAACTCTAAAACATATTACTCAATACAACTCTTGAGCTTGCTTATGCTCTACACTCTTTTGTTTTGACGATCACTAAACAGTGAGAGAATTTAGCTGCTCATATTGCGTTTCATTAGGTACGGTATGTCAACTTGAAAAAGGACAAGTTGCTTTTTTCGATCGAATTATTAATGGATCGATCATGCATCCCGCCTGGCCCTGCCCGACACGCGGAGTGTGGAAAGTACTAATCATAATTGTTTATACCGTATGGCTAATTTGCTCAACCGGGGGAGACAAATTGGCCTGCCAATTTTTTTCAATGAACTGACAAAGTGCTTTTATTCACCTGTAGCATGCCTGAACTCGGTATATATGGTCTCAAGTAAATAAATATCTTGAGATCACATGGCATACGAAGTGCATGTGTTCAGACCAATGTAGTGACCATGCAAGCAAGTGCCATTTTGGGGTGGCTTTAACAATTGTCGCATTTCAATGTTATAGAACCACCATACTAAGAAAAGCCCTCTATGGTCTAGTCCATAATTAGAAGGTCCACCGAGCTTAAGTTTTCGTTCCTGTCAGTTCTTGTATCTCAGGCTGAAGAGAAATGCGTGACAGTGATCAAAAGGAAATAGTCAGAAAGTATAGAAATGCTTTTTTCGGCAAAGAATTTTCTTTTGAGTTCGAAAGTGTTTCAAGAGAGGCGCTGTCTTATATGACACATCTAGAAACTACCTCCCCGCATGAACCGGTCCATTCAGTGCAAAACGAGATACTCACATATGCGTAGGTGAGACACCCAAAGCCAACATTCGTGCCAGAGGCGGATCATTTTATAATGTAACCATAGAAGATTATACTGAAGTTTTTTTTCAAGCCAAAAATCGAATTTTTCGGGAGGTCTTTTGTTCGATGGTAGATATCCCACCGATGCCGTCACGGACTAGTTGGATCCTCAGTGTTTGAATGCAGGAGTTTCTTGGGTCACGTCTGACCATGACCGAGAGCACATGTGAAACAATTCAACCAAATTCAAAAGTTATGTGCTGGACACATATGACTATAGACATGATGTTTCGTGTATGCTGCATTGAGTGGATATCAAGATGCGCATGTCTTCCGTATGCGCTGGATTGAGTCAGGTGGCTTTGAAATCCTCATGGCTAGCCTACTATAAAAGTGAGGGTCCCCAATAACCCACAATTTTAACACTCAAAAATTCCCATCCCAGCTATATTCATGAATAGTCGCCGGAATCGGCTGATGAACGTTATCAGAATAAAAGGATATAGTTTGGCATAACTCTTGTCAAAAAATATAGAGTGTTTCTGAGCCAGATGAAATATGGCCAGTTTTGAGATGTCACCAAACTATCATTGACAATAATATAGCCAGAAATTGCCTATGACCGAATTTTTATGGTGTGTCGTACTTGAAAAAAGACACAGAGGTGAAGGTCAATGGGCTGGCTACCAATGCTAGACCAAAATGTTTTGTTCTAGGCAATACGAAATTTCCAGCAATGCTTGGGGTTTGGAGAATGGGTCTGAAGTAGCGTTGGTAGGATTTGCTGTGTTTGTAACAACCCCATTTTTGTATTCTCCAGAAACCCTCAGAATCGACATTTATCCGGGAGATAGGGATATTATGATATCAAATGCATGGGAAGAGTCTGGAGAAGTATTAGAAGCTGGTGGAAAGGTTTAGCATGGCTTGATTTGGGAGATTCACCAGCTACTTGAGCAAGAAGAGTCTCTGAGCTTGCGGAAAAAGTGTTCTGACTTTCAGGGACACCTGAATTTGCAGGAACCGATGTTTCATTAGGCACCACGAGGTTTGGAGCGTTGTAGATTAATGAAGCCGGGTTGCTGGTCACAAAAATGACGTAAGAAGCTATTCTCAAAGTCCCAGAGTCCAGGGAAGAGGGACTCAATGGACGGAAATCGTGCCAGTTCAAGCTCATTACAAGATGTTCTTGTAAAATGACTATCAAAAAAAATCTCGTTTAATAAATGAGTGTGGAAACCTCAGAAGGAGCTGAGAGTGCCGAAAGAGAAACGTACTAATAGTTTCTGCCATCACTGTAGTAAGTTCGAAGTATCAGCACTGGAAATGGAAAAGGTTCAGGATTATAAAACTGAAACCACCATAATCTGTTCACCCCTTAATGATTGTGGAGGTTGCAGGAAAGGGCCAACTCAATAAGTGGTGATCGTATTAATAGGTGTAAAAACAGGCCTATTGTCTCACTGTTCTATTCCCATAGCCAGTTTTAGAGGTAGTGTTATGGAGCCATATGCAACTTTCTGTAAATGAAGTATCAAAAGACTGAACACTGTCACAATATTATGGAGGTATTTTAAAGTATTATAGGTATGACTGAAATATATACGCAACCCATAAGCACGATCTTGTTGAGGCCTGTGCGCACGTGACTTAAGATCTCAAATAGTGCTTCTTTTAAATAGCTCCGATTCCGCATTTGATGGATTATCAACAACGTCAATTAGTGCCACGTCACGTATCAAAAAGTACAACCAATTGTGAATTGTATATATGTTTTTTTCTATAGTCTTGTATAGACATCATTTTGGGCTATTCTTAATGTGGTGAGTGATTGAATGAAGACAGTCCATATACTAAACCTATTCTGTTTTGGTTCCCCTTTTAGGGCCAAACTTGGATTCATAGTCTCTTGAAGATAGCCGTCATTATTTGAAACTTAAGTCAAAAATTCACTGGTTCAGTCATCTTAGGCCTTCAGAGTCGTCCATTATTGTCCCAGGGTAATCCCAAAACCAATTCGATAAATGTGTGTGGGAAGATGCCTATTCGATATTCCACCTTTTCGGCTGATTCCACATTCAGGATCAGACCCTTTATTATTAAGCCTGATCCCCGGAGATTTCACTACAGAAACAACCACAATAACAATGGCGAACGGTTTAAGGGATTCCTAATCGCAATTATTGAAGGTGGCTGATTTCATTTCTGACCAGTCTGAGAAATCCCCACCTGTAATTAGCCTTGACCCCTATTGTACGTTAATACTTACCCAGTCTCAAAATATGGATAATATTGTGCAGAAATATACAAACCTTTATTTGTTCTTAAACAATAGGGTTTCCTGTGTATCATGTTCACAGAATGACCGCGATGACTATTCAAGGGGTCGTCTG
Source organism: Metschnikowia cubensis (assembly GCA_002374405.1). Taxonomy (NCBI): domain Eukaryota; kingdom Fungi; phylum Ascomycota; class Pichiomycetes; order Serinales; family Metschnikowiaceae; genus Metschnikowia; species Metschnikowia cubensis. The sequence continues at coordinate 35,542 of NKZA01000100.1, forward strand.
TTTTGAATATAGTTTGTGGGGAAGCAGAAGGGAGCCGAACGAGATGGAAAAAAGAGGTGCAATGTCAGGAAATTAATTGGTGATTAGTTGCGATATCCCAAGGGGTTTTGGGTCTGATTCCGAGGGACTATATCAATTTCCGAACCTCCTTCTGAGCGTTTTTGGCGGATCTGGTATCAATTATAAAATCTAATATCTGACCAAGGGGTTAGGTTTGATTGACCGATGCATGTATACAGGAAGTATGCAAGGGCCAAGGGCCTAGGGCGTGGTCACATATTCCAATATCTATTGTTCAGACTGCACTATGTCAATGCCAAGAAATTTGGGTCCATGGAAAGTGGCACCTTTTCTTTGCTGGTGTATATAACTACACCAGATTGCCTTTCTTCAAGAGCCTTAGATTAAATTATGAAGCCAAGTCTTTTGTTTTCAACCTTTTTAATCTTATCAAGTGCTTGGGCAGGCTCTAATAAGTCTCATATCTTCTTTGCAAATGTGGAAGGCAAGTTAGTACCACTTTCCGGAATGTCGTTTGCAGGATTTGGGGACCTTATGAGCGCTTTTTCTTATGGAGACCCACTAACCCGTCCCACCGAATTCAAATTAACCCAAAGCAACTATGCCTTTGTTAACAACGATCTGAACCCGGAAGCTATAGGGTTTATCAAGCCCCTTATTGTTTTCGGCCCTACTGTTAATCCAGTTCCTTTAAAGTTGGATAGCGACAACAAGCTTATGAATGGACGTTTTTATTCGTGCAAAATGACAGTGGACAGCGAGATACACAAAATATATTACGAGTTACGGGGTCCGTTCCGTGGAAGTTGCTTTCAGGTGGAACTTTACATTTTGCCTTACGAAAAAAAACCCGGGTTTCCTGTAGTGGCTAAATCTAAATCCGGAAAAGCTTTCAAGATAAAAGGTGCCCAATCTAGTTTCAACGGTAATGTCAAATGGAAAGGCTCTGACAACAAATTGCCATGGGTCTTCTTTGCTAAAGTTAGGGACACCTTTGTGCCCCTTACCCGCGATGCTTATCCTGAGATCTTTCCCGGAGTCAGTGCTTTAACGTACAAAGATGTAACATCCGATTCTGCTGATTTCATCTACCGGAATGGTTACGCTACCAGCACAGCAAAATCAATTCTGGAGAATGTGGGAATTTATGACAACCTTTTGAGCGTGGGTACTGGTGTCAGTCCAACCAAATTAAAACTTGATGATCAAGGGAAGGTCCTCAATTCGATATTCTACTCGTGCATTTTACCTTTCGGGCGGAGCGTCATTAGTGATACGCCATCATCTTCAAGTTGTTCCAAGGTAGACATTTACTTCTTACGATATGAAGAGAAGACTGGCTCTGCTGTGATGGATTTGCAGCGGCTTCAGAAAAAAGATATTATTACCCCTCTGAAGAATATTCATGAACAGATACCGGTACCAGTTACTAGGAATTCGCCATATATGTTGTTTGCAAAACTCGGCAATTCCACGGTGCCGCTTGGAGCCCAGATGTATCCACGTATGGGAACAAATTACAGTGTAATGTGTTACGGACACTCTGTTGGCGACCCTATTGAGTTTGATATGGTAGGTAATGCTTCTATCAGCCAAAACACCTCCAATGATGGGTACATTGGAATATACCAGCTGATGCTTGCTTTTGGTCGAAGTATCCAACCGACCAATTTGATGTTGGATCAAAATCGGAGGCTCCGCAATGCCAATTACTTTTCATGCTCGGGCGCTGGAAACATTCAAATAATTGCCACAGATAAACTCTCTGACAACTGTTTTGAGGTGGAGATCTATCTGTTACATCACGATTCAATAGCTGCAAATGGCACGAAAAAAGCTCCAGCTCCCAAGAAAGCGAGCGCATCTGAAACTGATAGCAAGAAGAAATTTAAGAAAGGCGAACCATCCCTGAAACTAAATGGCAAGCTGAAGTATTCATCCGTGTCTCAAGATGTGCCGTATGCGTTCTTCGCAAAACTTGATGTGGCCATGAAACCTCTCTCAGGCCGGGTGCTTCCGCAGTACGGGGAAGATTTCAATGTGATGTACTATGAGTATGAGACTGGTCAGCCCACCAAGTTCCTAAAAGATGGTGATTATGCTGTCAGTGTCAACACATCAATGAATGGGTACTTTGGGATCTATGAAAACATATTTGTGTTCGGTCCTCTTACACCTCGGACTAGATTGATGTTGGATGATACTCTGAAAGTCATCAATGCGAACTTCTATTCGTGCAGAGACATCAAGAAGGATGAAGTGATATCTGTTGAAAGGATAAATGAGAATTGCAATGCCGTGGAGATCTACTTTATGCAATATAACCCAAAGTCTGGAAAGCCTGTGAAAGGTGTACGTTCACGTGAGCTTAATTAAGAACAAGAATTTGAAAAGGGAAAAACGTTTTGTGTTTTACACTGATATATTGCCGAGTATGAGTGGATGAAGACGTATCTGAATCTAAAGACTAGCACATTAGACTAGAGATTGACTCATGTGGAAACCATACTGTCTATGACTCTGTCAAATATGTGTTTTGTTCTTTGAGTGTATGCGTTTGTCTGACGAGTATGTGATTCATATTGTTTCATCTATTTGGACGACTCTGAGTGAGAATCAATACTAACCTAAACTGGGGTGTTGGATATGGAGGTGAGGGGAAGGTTGGGAAATGGCATTCTAAAAAACCAACTGTGATTCATGGTGGATTTCTTATTTCATTATGTTTTTTTAGTAGCATGAGGGGGGTGTATGCTACTTATATGAACTTTGGACGACCGAAACGTTTGTTTTCGCTGTTATTTTACTTCAAGTTCTTTTGTTATTAATTATGGCGTATCTGTGGAGAATGTTAGCAAAACAGCTTATTCAAGTACTTGAACGCCAAATTCGACAAAAACGTAGTTTTTTTTAGCATACGAGCCAGGGATACTGATGGGAAGATTATTTCCCAATACACAGTGATTGTGAGGAGAGTGAGAGGATATTCCATTCTAGTGCTCATATTGCTTGTGCTGTAGTGATTGCAGTGATTTAGTTATCGTTTGGTTCATTATTGGCTTTTGATTCAATCTCTTTTTATTTCCTATTTAGTTCTACATGTTTCATTACTAGACATATAAGACGCAATTCTTTGAATTGAAGAAAAAGAAACTAAGGCTTATTCACCAATAGTACGGTATACAGGCCCATTTGTTGAAGAGAATCAGTCCAGACCCTAAGTATACATCAGTACCTCTCCAATAGTTATTGGTGGTCTGGTGTGGGAGACAACTTGGTATGTCGTCCTTGGGTTGTCGTCCTTGGGTTGTCGTCCTTGGGTTGTCGTCCTTGGGTTGTCGTCCTTGAGTTGTCGTCCTTGAGGTGTCGTCCGTTTGGGTGTATACATTTTCATGTCGTCCGTTTGGGGTGTTATAAAATAGCCCGAACTTGTCCTTTAATATCGGGAAAGCCACATGATCACAGTTAGGTGAGTGACCACGGGCACGGAAAATATCTAGCAGCAACCGATGTTTCCCCACATTACGGGTTACACCAGCTTTCGCACCACGTCTACGTCTCTTTTGAGGTACAATTTAAGCACTTAACATTTCGGAGTCAAGGTGCTTTTAATAAGTTGTAGAGAACCCAGTGATGCACTATACAAATTAAAGGCGGGTGAAGGGTCCTCACGACTCGTGTAGAGCTTTGATCTTGTAAGGTTCAACTTGCATACTTCAGTATATTAATACTAAAACATAAGCTGAAAGTGCAGGCTTGCAAGTGAAAGTTATGTAGTTCCTCCACTTGTAAGTAACACCCTTTCCATACTGACACCCGTTTAAATCATCTGTAAGTAACACCCTTTCCATACTGGCACCCGTTTAAATCATCTGTGTCGGACTATCGTATGGTAGTGGTTCCTCTGAACTGGGTGTTTGTGTGCCGTACGAATGTAAGACGAGAAAACAGCACTTGCAGTTTCTCTGGGTCCCAGCCACTTACGTGACTCGAGACATGTTTAAGCTCGCTCCAATATAGACAAGCTCCCACTAATTTATACACCCCAAAAGACTACATACCAAAAGACGACATACCAAAAGACGACATACCAAAAGATGACATACCAAAAGATGACATACCAAAAGATGACATACCCAAGTGTCTCCCACACCAGGTCCACCAATATGAATTAGTGGTGGTATGCTCACCAATCACTTGGACTGACGTCTTCTCAATAAGGGTCGACTTGAACTTTCTCGAATCTTCGTATTAATAAAATTGAATCGATCGAGTGACCCTTTAGCTTGAAATAATACTAGTGTTTGAGGTGTGTCAAATTTTTGGTGAGAGCTTACAGTTTTCTCATTTTTGTATCATACGTATAAACTGCCAAGTACCCTCCAATTCTAATTGACTTGGCCACCAAAAACCGCATAAAGGAAATAAACAAATACTTGGGTTTGGTCAATGGTGCATATGGTGTGTTCTGATTGGTATGTCTAAATATGATTATTATAAGCACTCGAGCTAGTATTGCGGCTGCGCTGGGAGTGGGACTTAAAACAGCAAAAAGGTGGCTGCTTAGTAAAAGTGGTTCCAGGCATTACTATGAAATACTCTGGGTCATAATAGAAACCATGAGAAAGTGAAAGATTCAAACTTACCACCTCATTATCACTATAGCTTTTGTAACGTATAGAGAATGGGACCATGTTGAAAATACCCACAGCTCCTTTTGATCAATAAACAAATTTAGATATATTGGAAGCTGAGAAGAACACAGTTATTAACTATTGGTGATTCTCTACAATCAGTTCTTTTTAAAAAAAAAAATCTGTAGTAGAAGTAACAAAACGAACGTGCACAATCATGTTGCTTCCACTAGGTTCGCAGAACTATATAGGTATTTCTACAAGTCAAGGTGCTTATGGGCCACTCTGATCTTGGAAATCTGCCTCATGGTTAGATAATCCATATACCAATATGTTCATCTCAAGTACATAAAAGGTATATAATCTGACAGCACCCTCGAGTCAGAATTAGACATCTCAGGCTTATCTGCCATAGAAGCAGCCGATAACGCTACGCAGTCGTCAGCCGAGGATTCTGCAACTTCCAGTTCACTAGAAAATTTGTTAGAGGCACCACAACGAATCGCGATATTGGATTCAGGCTAGACTATGTGCTCCAATTGTTCACCTTCTTCAGCTGGTACGTTCTGTGTTTCTCGCTTATGTTTTCCCTCTGAGCCAGGTACAAATGTCAATGCCTGGTCACGAGGCATAAAGTAAATGTCCACTCGAGAACAGTTCAAGTGACTGTTCGTGCAGTTCTGACTCATAAAGTAGCCCCGAAACTTACCGCGAAACGGCTTGCACCGGTAAGGCTTCATATTGACGACTTTCAAGTGGTCATCCAACGATAGTTTAAATGGCTGCACCCTGACCTGATTCCCAAATACTAAATAGTCATTGGCAATTCCAAAAACCTTCTTGTTTGGGCCTTCTCCAGTGAAGGCTACACCATCATGGAACGTGAACTCCATTGGTGTAGGAAGCACCATGGGTCCCTTAAGAGCCATAAAGTTAAGTTGAGGGAAGTCGATACTAGAGATAGGCTCCAAAATTCCATCGATGGATGCATAGAAGATCCGTGAAGAAGATGCCAAAGTAGCAGAGATACTAGAAAAAGCTAGGACCAAGCGAGAAGCTTTCATGATGTAGGTACAGATGTTGACGAAGAAATAAATGAGGAGGAACATTCTTGGAGAACAAAAGCTTGATATTTATAATGCCAACAAAAAACCATTTGCTTTCAATGCCAATTGTATTTTAAAATGGGTCATTTTACCCGGACGAAGAGGCTACCAGACCATTTCAACCTAATCCAGTACGTTTTACAATTCATGGAAGTGCTCTACAAACCGTTTGGTTACTCTGGATTATTCTTCCGTCTAGACGAGTGTGTAAGTGCAATCGCACAAGGTGTATAAGGTCTTCCATACATTCGTAGAACAACCTTTCATCAAACTTACACTTTAACCTTAACCAGAAGTCTCGATTCGTCTCAAAAGTGTATATGTGAATTCTCCTCATAATTTTCTTCAATGGCTGCTGCATAGGCCCAGAGCCTCTAAGTCACTCACCAAATTGCGACACGGCAAAGGTACAGTACGGCAAACGAAAAAAAAAGAAAAGACTTTTTTTTTTACGAGACCTAATTTAACTGTGTGCATCAATGGCCGGATATAGCAGATAACTCTGATAAATCCAATACATAATGGTCGTTGGTACATATTTTAATATACTCAGAACACCTGACTCGGGACAAAATATCAACTTCACAAGTCTCTTCTGGGAAACGTCTTGAACCCGGATCAACGGAGATGCATCTCGAAAATCCTATTTTTCTGGCGTTGTTTAGTTCATTTGCATGATAGGTTTTTCGAATGCCTCAACCAAACTCGTCAAGTACTGACTTGCCAAAGAGGAAGCACGTTGTTTTTACTGGTCCTCCCTATTTTCAAGGATGAATGACATGAGGATCCTCAGTACTTAATCTGTACGTTTTTTTGCTTTAAACACCAAGTAAGCTTGATGCGAGATAGACCTTTGTACACAACCACTGAGCTACGTCATTTTTGTTTCCCAACCGAGATAAGTTTGGAAATGAGCTTGATTTTTGGGTGATTTTTGGTTATAGGTGATTTTTATATTTAGGAGGTTTTTGTTTTTGAAGGTTTTTGTTTTTAGAAATTGTTGTTTTTGATATACGAGATTATCAAACAACGGCCGTTGATTGGGTTGATCTTAGACATGCAATGGGCTTCCTCACATGTCGTCTGCATCATGCGCTGAATTGACATGCGCGAGGTATAAGACCGCGCATGGTTGGTGATCATGCAACAGAAAGATACTATCCGGTGGGGAAATCAATAATCAAAAACTTCTTCAGTAAGCTTGATTTTCAATGGTGGGAATATCTGGATTTTCAACTTAGCCATACCTTGTGTGCAGGCTACGTTTGTTAAACCCCAATCCAAGTCCTCGGTGACCATCCAAACCTCTAAAAAACAAATCTTGGTGGGTCTGGTGCCTGGAGACATCTGGGTATCCCTCGGCAGATTAGTGTTTGAGGCTTCTTATGCATTTGTCTTTTGAAGCCTTCATATAACCACAGTCACGTGAGTTGCGGAGGTATCTGAGACAGCGAGTTGCCACGAACGGCTGCTGCTTCTCAACAACATTGTGTTTTGTATGAGAGGTAACTTGAACTTTGCCGAATATTCAGACGTGGGGCTTTCTGTGTGATTCCATAGAAAAATCACATGGTCTCAAAACGGAAATGACTTCTGGGTGTATTATGATGCACCATGTGCTGAGGTACAATCCAGACCAATACGAGCCCGTTTAATCTTTCACAAGCCCGCTTTTTAACAGCCGAAGCCTTTTCAATGTTCCTCTCAAAAGATCCGTCAGTAATAGGTTAAGCTACTTATTCAAGTCCGAGATACATCAAGTCTGTGCAGTCAAAAGTCCCCTTTTATTGGCAGAGAAACCTCGCGCTCATACCTAGTAACACATCTTACTTTCATCTTGATTAGAGAGCTACGAGCTTCACCACTACTGACAAAACTTTGATTTGAGACATTCTTTGGATTTACCACTGGGTTTATAGTCATAGTACACTATTGTGACTTGTTCCGTTTTATATTATGTTAGTTTTGCTTGAAATCAGCCACCATTTCCCACACCAAGCCAGCCATTTGACATGAATTATATGTGATTGTTCGTTTTAGGTTTTGGAGCCTTTACTATTGATTCTTTTGAGTATCTTGACATACGACTACTGAAACAAATATAGTGTGGAGCTGAAACCGGGCATTGCAGTGGATATTGCAGAAACAATAGCAAAAACGAACAAGAATTTTCTTTGGATATTAAATCAAACACAAGTGTGGCTTATATTTCTGGTTCATTTCGGTACTGTAAAGCTTCCACTGACATGTATTTTCTCAAAGACAAATACACCAACAAAGAATTGCTCAATTCCAAACAATAACAATTCTTCAGAAACTGGTTTACCATATAGAAATCAATTAATTTAAAAATTGTTTTGATGTTGATGTGGCTGTGGTGTGTTGTTAATTATACCATAACTTTGGTTGGAAATTCCTAGATTTCAGGTCTATTACGATATGAACATCCGAAAATATACTACAGCACTCTTTGAATCATCCCAAAAAGGGCAACTTACTTAAAGCAACAGTAGGCATTGTAAAGAATCGTATATTGAAATTGATATTCATAGCATATATTGGCTGTTGAAACTCGCGATTTTGGTGCTCCAAATGTCCTCAATTTGGAGCCATGGCTACTTGTATATTTCTGTAATTCATATCCTGACCACTCAAAAAAACATGCTTGATGGTGCTTTTATTGCTAGCTATATATCCCACAATCTATAGACTCTGATCTATTTGGCCTGAGTTTGAGCCGCTTTACAATCCAAGAAATGTGCCCACCTTTTCTGAAAAAATGGCAATACAATAGTGTAGTGGAGAGTGGGGCAAAATTACAGTTCGTGTTAATAATACTTGTGTTTGACAGTTACAGTAGCTATTGAAACGTTTTCCATAGGTGTACCTAATCAATATGAGCTTTGAGCAAGTCTGAGCTCTACTGTATTCTCACTCGCACCTCACTTAATATCTTAAAGGTGCTATTCAATTTAAAAAGGACCTTCTGCAGCGTTTCTGATGTTGTATGAAGCGGAATTTAGAAATTCCTCGGACATTCTCTTTAGTATGTGGCGCATCTGACTTGATTCTACCCTTGAAAGGTCTTCTTGATCCATGTAATTTCAAATTAATACTAATAAATCCGACTTTACTTATATGAGATCTGAGCCTGCATCTTTGACTGCCATATGTCCACTTGTCTGTACCAGATTAATGGCTCCTAGAATCATTCAAGCACCAGCCCCAAATTGCCACTTTATTCAAATGAGAGCTAGTGGTCACAGAAACAATGGAATTTATATGGGTAAATGACGTCATCATCCAACGTCACTTGGCAATGTCTTTTCACAGTCACACGGGGTAAACTTTCTATCATAGGCTGTGAGTGCAGGAATAAGGCATACATCAGCAAGTGTACTTGTCTCATTCTAGCTGTTATTTCCCAAACACTAGAAGACCCCGTAAAAGAATCCCGTCAGCAACGATAATTTCTATTGCCACATACATAAAACAAGAAGTATATTCGATAGCCTGTGAAGCATCAGAAATCCTCATGCATTTGATTCAGCTGATTATCATATCCTTTGTTGCTACTGCCGCGTGGGCAAATCCAGGACCACCACTGATTTTTTTTGTAAAAATCAATGACACTTTTGAGCCGCTCTTTGCCAGATCACATACTTTGAGAGAGGGGGAGATGGGTTCATTGTCTTATGGGGTTCCAGACCCTTTCCCCGACCCTATCCAATTTACCCTTCGAGACCTGTATGCTCGTACGTGTGAGACATCAACACCAGGGTTTGCGGGATTTCACCGGGAATACTTTGGCTTCTCAAAATTTGTTCGGCCCTGCAAGTTGGAATTGGACAGCGAATGGAAGGTTCAGGGTCTTTCTTTTTACTCTTGCGATGTATTTCTAGGTGATTTTCGCTCGATCTTGGTTACCCCTGCATATGACAATTGTTTCGAAGTAGACATGTACCTCTTGCCATACAATCGAGTTGATAAAGCTCCGGTAAAGCCCATACGTCCAGGAATACCAATGGGTTTTTGTGTTAAAATAAACGGCACCTTGATACCTCTCTCTTCAATGCATCTTAGAGAAGAGCTAGGAGACTTAAGCATACTCACACATGGAACTCCATTGGCCCAGCCTGTGGAGTTTACTGTATACAAGAATGTTGCTTATTCCAAGAGGTACCCGTACTCAGAACCTATAGGCGTGTACGATGAGCAGATGTTGTTTGGCTCAAGAGTTCCCCCGCTCACCTTACATTTGAATAGTAAATGGCAGGTTCTCCATGGCCCTTTCTACTCGTGTGACTTGAGTGAGCAATTAAATGTCCCAGTGAGGGGAATCATTCGCAAATTAACACCTCAACTAGTCCCATATTGTTTTGAGGTAAAGATCTACCTCTTGCCGTATGAGAGACTCCGCCATACACCCGTGGTGGATGTTCCTGCGAATGTCTCCGAAACAAATTTGCCAAAGTTTGTTGAAGATCCTATAGTTTTGTAACAATTTTGTGAGGATGGACTTGAGAATGTTAGGAATATATTCCTGGAAAAAGTATGTTCGAACCTCCATGGGGGATTATTAAGAAGCTGACTTTGATGAGATGCGCTCAAGTGTCTGCTTAGTTGATCTCAAGGAGCGTATACTCATCCACTTGGTTTGAATTGGGGAAACGAACAAGAAAAATGGTCTATGGAATTTGCTACCAGATGAAACTTTGCTACCAGATGGATCTTTGCTACCAGATGAAACTTTGCTATCAGATGGAACTATCGAGTGGTGTTTGCTTGTTGTAGGTTCCAAAAGGAGAAGTTGTAAAGATATTCAAAAGCTGATATCGAGAGTAGTGTATTTCTTGTTAATTAATGGCATTTAGATTGATCAATCTATATTTTAATAGCCATCAAAAACGTGTATTCCAATTCAAAGGTGTGAATAAACTCATATCTTCGAGCTTGAAATGATGCGGTGTGACGCCAGATTAGGTTGCAAATCCAAGGTGCGGTGATTAAGTGCACTCCAATTCATGTGGCTAAACAGAAGCAGCGGATAGCTTTTGGTGTTTGTCGGGGTCTGGTGTCACACATGTGACGTTGGTCATGTGAATGCTCCACCCCAAGATAAAAGGTTACGTTCCCAGTGTTTGGTAGGACTACCAAAATATATACAGCTGCAGTGGGTCAACTCAAAAGCTCTATAAACACTAGACCCACCACATTTATCTCTTTGGATACTGATGTTTACAAGCACTTGTACTGACTTCTTCACACTCTGATGTACTGCATGGTCGATGTGAGTGCTTGTAAACAGGACAAATGGATCAATGGACCATAATATGCAAGACTAGTTCAATGGTGGTCGATTCCCCGCAGAAAAGGGGGTGGATGGTAACGGACAATGACTAAGCAAAGATTTCAGTAAGTTATTCTTAGGCACCTTAGAGCCAGGTCTGTCCGAGAAGAGTGTGGTCAAGTGGATTAGTATAGTGTAGATACAGATGATAATAGAAAAGACTGCAACTTATGATTTCATTTCCAATGACACAACCGCCCAGTTGAGAGATCTCAGAACGGTAGAGCTCAACAGAAAAGAGTGTCATCTATAGGCTAAATGAAAAACCGTGGTCACGTGACAGAGAAACTAACAAGGCAAGTCTACGCCACATTTCTTTCTTTTTCAAGCGGAAATTGAATGTTGCATGAGGTCACAGAAGAACACTCAAATGCTACTTTAATTATCGAGCTTTCTCCTATGGAGGGCCTCGTACTGGTTGGGATGGCGTGCATATAGTCGGTTGGTGCCCAAAGGAGCAGTCGGCAGTAGCTGATGTTCTTATTGCCGAAGAATTAATTGCTCAAAGTATACGCATCTTGGCAGTTTGAGCCGAAAGCAACCCTCAGGGCTCAATTGATAAGGCAAAATCACCTCCTACCATATCTGTACAGCGTCATGGAAAACTAGCAGTTAGTAAAAGAGAGAACACACTTAATGACTTCCCCGAACTGTAGCTTTCCTCGTGACTTTGAAAAGTAGGGCTCAATAAAGCAAATGATCAGCTGTGCAGGAAGCTTGCATCAATCAAGACATGATCATAATTATATAGCTATCTTAAGGGTGACAATAGGTCATTCCCTGTCGACTAGCCATCTTTTTCTTTGCCTTCCTCTAAGACACTTATACCTCCAGAAATACCACTCTAGTTCTGAGCTTCATCGAAAAAACCTCTATGATATCCATTCGAATAATTTTAGCCTCTTTTATGGTCACCACCGTATTAGCAGACTCATCCGTGCCGATGATGTTCTTCGCAATGGTTCATGGTAAACTTATGCCACTAACGGGGAAGTATCTTGGATTCTACATTGATAGGAGCTTGTTCACTTATGGTAACCTGTCAGCAACCCCGGCTACGTTCTACCTAGTATTAAACAATATGGTCTATACTTCTAGTGATCCCAGCGAAGGATATGCCGGAATTGTGAATAACCAATTTGCCTACGGGCATACGGTTCGTTTGCAACCTTTCGAATTTAGTGATCATGGGCGAGTCTTAAGTGGTCCTTTTTACTCGTGTGACTTAAATAATGGCTACCCCACGATTATTCACGGACGCGCAAACTTACCTAAGGGAAAAAAATGTTTCTTTGTGGAGGTTTATCTTCGGCCTGCGATTGAATATGGAATGATTTCTTCTAATTGACGTTCATATGTTGGAAGAATACAAATGTCTCGCCGCATAGTCTAGTGAACAAACTAGGAGACGTGTTTTCACAGTGTCACGTGATAACAACACCTTGCATGTACCGAGTCAAGAGACTTCGTTTTCAACTTATGGTTTAGGACATATTGTTATGCATAGAACTTAAGCCGTACGCAAGATCTTGAATGGACTGCTTGAATAAGTGCTTGAATGAAATGCATGAATAAAGGGCTTGAATGAAATGCTTGAATGAAATGCTTGAATAAAGGGCTTGAATAAAGTGCTTGAATAAAGTGCTTGAATAAAGTGCTTGAATAAAGTGCTTGAATAAAGTGCTTGAATAAATTATTTGAGTAAAGTGCTTGAATGAAATGCTTGAATAAAGTGCTTGAACAAAATGCTTGAACAAAGTGGCTGAATAAAGTGAAAGGTGGGCGAAAAGCCCTCACTCACGCCAATGTAATGACAAACTCCACCGATTTTATAACATCACCAAATATATATACCAACTGAGGGAGGACTTCCAAAATTTCTCCTAGCAGCAAATATGCTTATGCCAAAATTCATTTAGGCGCAAGCTATAAGACGACCTTTTCCCTCCTATAAGAAACCCAACGCTACGAATGTCCTTTCATGACGTAGCCAAACAAATATAATGTAGAGGGGTACGGAAAAAGGTCAGGTCTGTTGAGAATTAGGTGGTGTGCATATAGCTCATTCCAGCCATGGTGCTTCGGCTGAGTCCTCATAGTGTTAGTATATTATAAATGAGCAAGTTGATCGGGGCCAGCTAGGACCTTTAAGGGTTCAAAACTCTTGGAAAAGTGTCGAAGTATTGTGTTTACCCCATGCATCACAGTTGTGAATATACACATTATTGTGAGACTATTCACAGGGATGATAGAGCTCAAGTGCTTGATGTGATTTCGTAATTTCCTCGATCAAGCAACTCTTTGACTAATACTCCTAAAACCACATCATCGTATCTACTAGTATGTTCAGATTTTCCCAAACCACCAAGGTTGTTGTAGAGTTCTCTGACCAGACTACTCAAAGCCCTGTTAGACACACTATAGCCAGCATAATTCCCTTAGGGACACGGCCGTGCTGGTATGGATGCATTGTATGTCTCTGCGACGGCAAATTCAACATAAGTAATTTTTTTTTTTTTGCTTCATCTCAGAATCAGGCAACAATACTGAATGATGAAGACGTAACACAAGAACCTAACATAGTGCTTAGGTGTGCATCAAAAATCACCAACGAGGCATTTTTTTTCATGTGGAAAAGTGTTCCTGCGTGATTCCGTATCATCTCTATTTAGGTCTGATGATCTGGTAGAGTCTTATCTGTCTCAGTAAGCAAGTCTAATAACGGTAAAGCTTCCTAGAAGTATACTGTAGTACCTCAAATGAAGTAACTTGCATGGAAATGTTCATTGTACTTCTAGTATTGTTTTCAGGATGACGAATGACACCCAAAACTGAAATTTCCATTCCTTCCCTGTTTAAGAAAACAGGCATGTGTCTTTGATGATGAAAATCACGACGAAAATTACTCAATTGTTCGCTGCTTCTCCTTTAACTGCCATAGTGTGCGTAATTTTCAACTAAGCTTTAGTCTTCTTTGCAAATTTGCAAGACGACTACTGGCAGTTAACCGAAAACTTTCTAGAACAAAACGTATGCCAATTTGAGCATTTTTGCTCCTGAAAACTCTTCTGATACGTTTTTCAGGTCACTTTCAAATAAACCTTTGCTTGCAAAAACGATAAAAATTAACAGAGGGCACATGAGGCTTCCTGGAAAAAACTTTGTTGTCGGTGCTATCAGCCCTTCCAAAACCCTAGATGTGGATAGCCAGAATCGGCAGCAAATGGTCCTTTTTGCTCGTTTAGCTTCTGTATAAAGAAGTAAGTAAACATTTGCGTCGAGGTCATCCAGGATTCTTCAGTACTGTTCCTCTGTGAATATTTAGCTCTTGCCTTACAATCCAAAACCGAAACCCAAAGAAAGGCGAGCTAGAGAAAACAATGAGTCTTCTGAGGATGGTAAAATGTACCTAGTAACAAAGAAAGAGCTTGGTATTATAACGGGAAAGGTGCATACATGAAATATGCTTTGTGAAGGATGGGTTTCTAGTAAGATCTCCGTGTTCACCATGAGTATCTCTTCTACTATGGGTTTCTCTGATACTTGTTGGTCTCACTCTCTCACATTCACCTCTATTTTCTATCGGACTCACACAATCTTTCACGAGTTTTTAATTGAGATATACATCCTGAACCCCACTGAGCTCATTGATAGACCGTATTTCGAGTGGTCGGTGCAGGATTATTGCAATCAACATTTTTAGGATCCAAATATTATTAAGGTCAATTGGAGCAGTTCTTAGACATGGTGTTTGGGGATTTGCTGCATTAAGAAAGGCAGTAGTGAAAGAATAGTGCGTCCAGTGATTCAGAAAAGTTAGATCGGAAGCGCGTCACGGCACTTTTTTTGGCAAGAAGCTCACGCGCAATTGTTGTCTATATAAATAGCCTTCCTTTCTCTCTTCTTCTTGATCACCAAGTAATAAACACAATGTATCAATGAACAAATTCTATTTTCTCTTTAAGAGATAACGAAACATCTTGGATGAAATAAAGACCCCATCTCATCGGCATTGGAATTATTGGCTTACAGTCCTCTTCTGTCTTACATTGAACAAGAAAGACTGAAGCAGAAGATGCATCAATGAGTTCGATTGCTGACTACCCAAACTCTCGGCAATAATGTCCTCATTTGAATTATTTTGAGCTTAATCTCTTGGGTTATTACGGTGCCACTATGCATACGGGACATATGTATGAGCCAGAACATAATCACAGACTATTAGGACATGAGATGCTTCACATCTTTCAGTCTTTTAATGCAAGCTGATTGCCTCCTCGGAAGTAAACCAAATCATGAACCCAACTCAATTGATTACTATTTTCCTTCTAGCAGCCACTAAGGGGGGTTTCCAATTTTTTCATCGGTCTTTTTTCAACAATAATAAACTTGTAACGCTTGCTCTCAAGTGTCTTGGAGAAAGGTTTAAAGATGAGACCATATTTACCTATGGAGATCTGCTGGCCAGACCTATCGAGTTCACATCTCAAGACAACTACATTTTTATTACGCAAGAAAGAGGTTGGCACTAGTCTGGAGTTTTTCATGATGAATTCAGCTATGGTCACAGTCTCTCCTGAACCGTTGGGCTTAGATAGCGAATGGAAAACGCCTACTATTCGCTTGCTATTTGCTTGATCTGTGTGATTGAATGGATTTTACAGCTCGTGGCATTTTGTACGGAATTGCAGCCTAGTATGTGAGGATTGATTCAAATTGGATATCTACATCTTGTCCTGCATCAGGTGACCCAATATGCCGTGCTTCCTGACGCTGATGAAAATTACCCTGATAAAAGTGAGGATTCAACGCATGTACAGCATGTGGGTATGAATTCATGTACTAGTTTCTTCTATAAGAAAGAAACTCCTAAGTCTCACTCAAAATGAGTAATACCATAATGGGAAGTACCACATTCACACTAATGAACAGCCTAAAATTAAGGCTCTATGGGAGGTTGAAGAGTCATGTGACCTTCACAATTATGATAACAAATGTGCATAAGGCCCTAACGGGATTTTTTAAGACTATAATGGGACGTGTCATATTTATATCAATTCGAAGGGGTTACAAACTTTGTGATTTAACACAGATAATGTGAAATATCTTGGTGTACACCACTGTAATCATCTTGGTCAATACGGCAAGTGCGATTAATATCAATTCCCCACACGGCGAAATCATTGTTATGGAGAATGAGAGCTAAACTGACTAGGGCTAACTTACCATAAAATGTTTTAATGGTGGTGACACTGGTTCAAGCAGTGTGCATGAATCAGGGCATGATCATACATGTTCTCTCCATTGTTTCAAAAAACATGCGTGACATAAGATAACAGTATATTCGCTTGCCTTCCTTGAAATCATACCGTTTATTTGTCCTCAGGAACTAATATGAAAGCAGGTCACTTAATAGCAA
The DNA here is from genome assembly GCA_002374405.1 of Metschnikowia cubensis. NCBI lineage: Eukaryota > Fungi > Ascomycota > Pichiomycetes > Serinales > Metschnikowiaceae > Metschnikowia > Metschnikowia cubensis. The sequence continues at coordinate 52,072 of NKZA01000100.1, forward strand.
TATGTCTTGTTACCGCCGCTTCGTGGGCATTTCCCAACTCCCCATGGGTCTTCTTTGCAAGAGTAAAAGATCACCTTGTGCCGCTAGCCGGAATTTATCGTGGGGAGCGATTTCAAGGAGTTAGTATCTTTGCTTATGGAGATCTGTTGGGCGGCCCCATCGAGTTCAGCTTCGAAGACAAACGAGCATATACCACGCAACTTCCCGAAAGACAGTCTGTGGGGTTTTACGGAGGCGACTTGGTGTTTGGTCGTAGAGTTCCTGCCTCAAAAATAATTTTGGGTAACGATTGGAAGCTCCTCAGTGGCCCATTTTACTCGTGTAATTTAATGAATGGCCTAAAGCGTGGGATTTTCAAAGATATCCAAGACAGGAGAGTAAGTTACTGTTTCGAGGTGGACATCTACTTCTTACCTTATAACAAAACAACCAATTCTGCCATACGTCCTGACTCCGATGGAAATTTTCCTGCCTCACTAAATGAGAGTGAGAAGCCATGTAGCGTTCACTATTATGGAAAAGATGCTCTTGAGGATCTTGCCCAAGATGAGAGAGATATGGGAGGCTACGATAGGAATTGTGACATTTATATTAATGGCAAACGTATGCCTAAGGAGTCAGTATATAAATTCAGACATTTTTGTGTCTATCACTTTCTTGGTAAACATGCTCGTGAAGGCCATGCCCAATTTATAAATGACTATAATGGGACATGCGATCTCTACGTTGATGGCGAACTTTTGCCGAGGAAGGGGACTCATGTCTAGGTCTTGCATGTTTGATATCGTAAGGTTCGGTCTGCTGGAGCTTTTGTGCTAAAAGTGCATTAATTTTGGATTCTAGCCAAATCAAGTCAACAAAGCCAATGAGTTTTGAAAATTGGCCCCAGCACAAATAAGTTAAGACTTTCTAAGAAACTGAAGTGGCTTACCCGGAAGTATACATGATCATGACATGGGCACGGATTCTCTTATTCTTGCTCTGACTATCCATGATGCTGGATTTCCTATCTATAGTGGTTTCTTCTCTAAGACAAACAGAACAACCATGAAACCCGTTCAATTGATCCTCGCCTTAGTCGCTGCTGCCACTGCACTAGTACATCCAAGGCATCCATAGGCTTTTCTTTGCAAGAGTAAATGCAAAGCTGAGTCGCTTTCCGGAATGTATCGTGGAGGACGATTTGGACATAGGATTGCTTATGGCGATCCTTTCAGCATTCCTATTGAGTTCATCATTCCAGACAACGAGGCTTATGCTAATCGAGTTTCATACTGGCAGGCTGGGGGATTTCGCGCAAGCGAATTGGTGTTCGGTGGTAGAGTGACTCTTGCAAACTTGACTTTGGACAATCACTGGAAGCTTGAGGAAGGTCCATTTTATTCGTGTGATTATGTGCAGCGTTCCAACCGGCAGTATCCATTCTTGTCTTGAGTTGGAGATCTACCTCTTGCACTACCGTCGAGAAATGAACACTGCTGCGCTTCCTGAATCTGGGGATGAGAATTAGGGTAATGTGGGGTATAAAACGGCTTATGAAATTAACTACGCTTGGAATTTGGCAGAAGGACCTCGACGAATACGTGCAGAACTATAATGAGGATTGTGATATTCTCGTTAAAGGAATTTTTATTTATAGGGAAGTTTCGATGACTTAAAACAAAGAGGTAGCGTTCAGGTTGCATATATGCCGTGTTGTGACAGATTTGCCTTGTGAATTTAGTGCAGACGATATTGTTTAAGGGCTTGTATTTTTGAGTTTAATAAGAATCCTCCCAATGCCGGTAGCACCGTCTGTCCTGAGTTGTAGACGTACTTCTCTCGTACTACAAAGATTAAACATAAGTGGAAACCATTCGGTGACAGTGCTCTCGACTCCATCAGGTAAACGTTAGAGCACTCACCAAATTGGTGGTCTTAAAAATATAAACTACTCTACTTTACAAAATTCCAATATGGAACTTATCAACTAAGAGCCTCAAAGTTTATTTTTGTATAGCCGAACCCCTTGAAACCCGATAAAGGAAATTAACAGCAAGATGGTTGATTTCCTGTTTTTCTCCTTTTTTCCTTTTTCGACTCATCGATGTAGACACGTGGCCTCAATTCATGATTACTGCGTTTGTTAACAGTATTTCAGACCCTAATCTCGAGTTCTCTTCTTTTTTTTGACACTGCTTACATTTTTGTCTTACCTTTGCTAGAACCCGAAACACGATTCACAACTACATGAGACAAAAAATAGATATCTATTGGGGACAAGTCAGGTGTGTTGAAGAGCGGATCTACTCATAACCAATTCGCCAAATTTCATGCAACGAAACCTTTTGCCGAAGAAGGGATGGATATTCACCTGAAGCAGGGAAGTGTGTTCTCTTTGCCCAACACTAAATCACCCTCCAAAGACTTTCTTATTTTGGCCTTTTCCGGTAGAGATAATGCCCCCACTCAAACTGAATTTGGGTACGGTAAAGTAATGCATCCCAACAACAATACTTGAGTTGACAAGCATCAGAGTAGTAAGTGGCTTCAAGGTGCTTAATGTCTACATAAAAGCTTTCAGAGTATGCCGCAGTAATAGCGAGCAATGTGGGGAATAAATAGACGTTTCATGATGGTTTCATGAAATAAGCGGAAATGGCTCTTTTATAGGCCTAAGAATTGATATTAAGAGTCCCATTGTTCTCGAGAAAAGTGCGTATACTTGCAACAAGCCTGAATTGATCAATACTCTGTTGTGAAAAGAAGAGCCAGTGACTACCAGACAATTTATCATGCGGCGATTGAACATTATTACCTCCAGACTTCCTATAAATCCATAAATACCTATTCTGTGTAATCTCCATTCCAAGAATCCACATTTTTGCCAATTTTCGTAAGTGAATAAGCCTCTGTTACGTGAGTTCCGCAATTTTGTAGCGAAAATAAATATTATTTTCATCCAGAAACCCTAATTGCTATCCAATATTCCTTAAACTTTGAGCTGGCTTGACACTTCACAATTCCTTGGTCTATACGGCGTGCCCAGACACTGAGATTCTATAGTCAGGTGCAATAAGACCAATATGGTAAGTCTCGCTGGTTAGTGTGATAGAATTAGCAAGGCACTAGAGTTTTTTGATCAACAAGCTCTATACAAGAATTACACCATTCTATACAAGAATTACACCATTGAAGGGTGTTAGCTTGCAAAATGTGCCTTATTCCAATACTAGTGCTAATGCATTTGAGTAAAAAACAGTCTAGAGGCAGACCCATTCACCTCCAAAAACTCGTTTTGGCAAAAACCAGATCATTCACAGGAACACACGAGTTGTAACCATGAGCTTCTCTCTCCTAGGTTTTGAACAGTTACACACTCTCATAATATCATACATAGCTCTTAGGTATCGAAACCTTCGGATACAAGTATGGACATCGGTTTAACATATCCCGTGATCCTAAATGCATGTTCCGCATCTTGAGTAGAAAACATAAAGTATACATATCTCAGACTTAGTATAAACAGGGCCCTACATATATAGGTTTCAAGAACTCTGTTTGATCCTAACAATTTCCATTGCAAACGTCGCGTCAGGGCCAACGTTTTACGAATGACTTTCATAGCTCTTTCTGTAACATCTCTTGTCATTGTTTGATGCAGACTTTTTTGATGCAACCTTTCTCTTAAAGGTATACAAGCCTCTCTAATTCGTCAAATAGTGGAACCAGCAGCGAACATAGTATCAATAATGGATTAATATACTAGAGAATACAACAGTCTCCGTCCAGAAAATTGAGGCAGTTACTACCAGCTGATTTCGAATCTTGGTTAAAAAGTCAAACAAATAAACTTTTTATATGTATGATTACCTTGAAATCTTGGCTAGCTGAAAAAGGCTATCCTACAGAGATGTTGAGAATTGTGCGGGAGTTCTACATGCATGACCAGATGCTCATTCTTCTAATTGTTCTGAAGACAGCAGCCCCACAACAATTGATATGAATCATGATCATATATTACAAGCGGTTTTCACTTACGTGAAGTGTCCGAAACGTTATGAAACTTGCTCACTTGATCTTTGTATCGCTGTTAGCAGCTACTGCATGGGCAGACTTGAACCGAACCTTGGTGTTTTTTGCCAAAATTAATCATACCTTTGTGCCACTCTCGGAATTGTTTATTGGTGATGCTCAGTTTGGAATAAGCGTGTTTTCCCATGGAGATCTGTTGGCAAACCCTGTCGAATTCGACTTAGAGAGCAATGGTGCTTATACCAAACTAAAAAACGAGAAAGTTTTCGTGGGGCTTTACAACAACATTTTAGTCCTTGCTCGTGATGTTGATGCTCTTAAGTTGGAGTTTAATGATCAAAGGAGAGTTCTAAATGGTCCTTTCTATTCTTGCAGTGTAGTTAACCTCAACAGACGCATCATTATGTACGGATATCCAAAAATGTCCTTCAGATATTGCTTTAGGGTAGAAATCTACCTTTTGAGTTATGACAAAGCAACCAAATCTGCCGTGAAACTTTTACCTCAAGCTCCATTAGCCGTTTGCGTGAGAGTGAATGATACTTTCAAGCCACTCTCTGGAATATATCTTGGTGAGCGGTTTGGAGATACAAGGATGTTTGCCTATGGAGACCTATATTATTATGAGCCCGTCAGATTTGCTATACGCGACAATCATGTTTGTACTTACGAGAGATATTATCCAGAGTGTGTGAATATGAAAAAGCTCAAATTTGGCTCAAGAGTCTCTCCCACCCCCTTGAATTTGGACAGCAACTGGCGAATTCTTAATGGTCCATATTACGCATGTAACTTGAAGAACTCCCTAGCCCGAGGGATATATTTAAGGGCACTTAATGATCGCTGTTCCAAAGTAGACTTTTACTTAATGCCTTATGACGAAGTGACTGTTCCTACTTCGAATCCTAGGAGTATTGGCATGACATGGTAGTTTTTCGCCAAGATCAATGATACGTTAGTGCCCCTCTCTTGGAGGAAAAGTTGGAGATTTTAAGGTATTCACTTATGGCGACCCGACCACCTCCCCTGTTAACTTCATATTGAAAGATGCTCACGTTTTCACCAAAAGATAATAAAGAGTTTGTTGGGTTTCACGAGGGAAAGTTTGTGTTTGGACCCAAAACTAATCCCGTTACCTTGGACATGGATAAAGAATAGAGGCTTCTCAATGGTCCCTTTTATTCCTGTGACTTTAGTGATTTAGCGGACAATCACGTGCATGGGATGGTTATTATGCGAGGAACTCCACCCATGGCTTCTAGATATTGTTTCAAGCTGGAGGTCTACCTTTTGCCATATGATAGGGTAATGGAGAGACCTGCTAGAAATATTCCTCCTCCGCAGACTAATGGCAATTGCGCATAGTAGATGGTTGTTCTTATTACCTACCTGAAGACTCATGAAGAGGCATCTGAGGACTTTCACCATGAAGTAGCATAATTAAGAAACATAGGCCGACTCCTTATGTGCCACTACCCTTATATATTTCAATAGACTTATGAGTGATTCTGAGCTGTCTTACTTTTAAAAAAGCAAGGATGAACATTTCTGTGTAATGGATCAATGAAGTATTTTTTCCGATAATTCTCACTTTTTCATAGCCTTAAATAAATGCGACTTCAAAGTGGTAACATAAATGAAAAACTAAGAAGTATTCCTAAAAATCGAAATTTCAAGAAAACTTCATAATTTTTATGTTCCTGATAAAAGTACTACTAATATATGTCCCTGGCCAAAATCAACCTTGATACTTTAATCTGAGACTGTAAATTTGTATTCTCCATGACAGCTAATACTGACGTGTGGCATGGGTAAAAGCGGCTTACTGATACAGTGTTTTTCGAAATGATTCAAACCCGCACGATAAAAAGATTCAAACCACACTAGCAAATAATACAAACCAATAATTTAAAGAGTTTCGTAGCCCTTTCACTTCAGTTCCTTTCGTCTAAACGCTTGATGAATATTGCAAGACTCCTAAATTTATTACATAAAAGACAATCATCAGATCAACATTTCATCACATTGAATTTGGATTAAAGTTCATGTGAAGCATTACGCCATTTGCTTTGNGGATTAAAGTTCATGTGAAGCATTACGCCATTTGCTTTGAAAGACTGTGCGAAAGAGTACGAAACATTTTGCTGCGCTGGTTTGAATACTTCTGAAAAGCACTGTAAGCGCATGCGAAAATGGAGACTTATATGCACGCTTATCAGTTGTGGAGATGTCAATCCAAGTCAGTCGCAAGCACCAGACCACTACACTGATTAATTTACATGTGGTTTACGGGCTCTTCTTTGGTGAATTTGGACACGTGACCAGAATAGAATCTTTGGAAAGTGCGTTGGGTGGAGACTCGGAACATTGTGGTCTGATGGTGGAGAGAAGTGGAGTGGTTTTTTGCGCGCCATTGGCCCACATTACGTGGAAAGAGCCAATTGCGCATAGCTTCCTCCCCCAAATATGATGCTCTGACCCCAGAAATTTGAACTACGTGGGGGAATTTGGAAACATTTCTTGATTACTCGTTGATTTTTTTGTTCTTTATGTGGGTACTGTATATAATAGGGTCCTCACATCCTCAATATGTTGAAACATGCAGTATTTATACTTACTTAAGACGATGATGGTATGCTTTATGGTTTAGTATGGTTTGATATTTTGTGATTGATGGGTATAGAGGGGCACGTCAGCTGGTTGGTAGCTGATGGTAATTATTGCTTTTGAACGAGGAATCTTTAGTAAGCGTAAGTCATTAACTTGCATTGATTACGTCCCTGCCCTTTGCACACACCGCCCGTCGCTACTACCGATGAATGGCTAAGTGAGAATTTTGCAGAGATGTATTTAGGGGCGACTCTTTTTATATTTCGAAGTCATTCAAACTTGGTGATTTAGAGGAAGTAAAAGTCATAACAAGGTTTCCGTAGATGAAGCTGCGGAAGGACCATTAGGAAATTCTTCAAATTCTTTAGGATTGAAGTTGCAAATCACATTTATTATTCAAACAAGTTTTGTTTGAAACTTTCAACAACGGTGGGTCTAGTGTGGGGAGACCTCTTGGTATGTCCTCCATCAGTTGATATACTTTTGGTGGTAAAAAATAGCAGAAGCTTGTCCTTACTGAGGTAAGCCTTCACATGATCAAAGTCATGACTGTCGCTGGAGAGACAGTAAGTGTTGTTTTCTCATCATCAAAAGATTCAGTTTGAAAAAGTTAGTTATCTGCGTTACTTTTAATATGTGGTTTTGCGGCTTGACTGGGTAGCCAGCTAACCCTATTCTTGATATGGAGCTGTATGACACGTGCTGATAACATTGGGAGACTAATAAATGTCATTAAACTCTTTCGAGCCTGATTGGGCTGCTTCTTGATTAGTGGTTGGATAGATAGACACAGGCAATCATCGCTACTCATTCTATCATAGGACACAGAACATAGACCAACTATTACAAAAAAAACAAAGAGGTAACATTTTAGCTGGTCTACTGTTAAACATAGGCCCATCCATTTGGTTTAGGTGTGACTTGAGTCTACTTTACATGCACAGAGAACATGAAAAGCATAGGAGCTAAGTTTAGCTTTTAGTATTGTATGAGGAAATCAACTAAGTTATGATATCCAGCTATTACTTCAGATGAACCTGAAACCAACTTATTAGCTCTATATGTGGGGTAAGCCTGTTGTCAGTGCTGGTCACGTGACGAAGGTTTTCCAGTTCTTGGGCTGGTTCAATCGACACATTTATAAGAACAGAAGCTTAAAAGAGTAGTTATTGATTGAAGAAGTAATGGATCGGGAAGAAAGAATGACGACAAGTACGGACCGGGTAATGATTCGTATGGTTCCAGCAACAAGCAGTCGTATGTTCTGGAAATGATTTGTATGCTTCTGGAAATGATTCTTATGGGTCCGGAAACCACTCCTATGGATCCAGAAACAAAGACTCCTACGGTTCTTCCAACAAGGACTCTTATGGTTCGTCCAACAAAAACGAATATGATTCTTCTAAAAAGGACTCTTATGGTTTGTCCAACAAAGAATACACGTGGTTTTTTCACATTTCTATTTGTATGAGGGTAATCTAGATCCCGTCTCGAAAAATATTTTCTAGTATTTAATGTTTGAAGATGTGATGTGCATATTTGTGATGTTCGAGGTAATAGTTTTCATTTCTCCTTTTTTGCGTGCGAGTAAGCTGCCAGGGACTCCTGACTCCCGCTCG
>NKZA01000090.1:0-66794 GCA_002374405.1 Metschnikowia cubensis
TTATGAGCAGCGACTTTTCAAAGTGAAAGAGCATTTGGATGCAATGAAGAAAATGGACAGCAGTGCCAATGAAAGCATTGAAACTGTCAATGCGGGCTTCACTGTGAGCTTATTGAATGTAATAAGCGGCCATTCAAATGCTTGTGACCTCAAGGAAAAGTACATGGACCAGTTCCACCAGCTTTGGACGCAAGAGATAGGCAAGATGACCCTCACATCCAAACAATTGGAGACTGTAATAGGGTGTGCAAGTTTTGAAAACCAAATGGATTTCTCTAATGAATGCCTCCATTTGAAAGCTTACGAAGTATTGCTGCAAAAATTGGATCGGATCAAGGCTCTTCATAAGGCAGTGAGCAAAGCGCGCAACCAGTTGCAGCTCACTTTTGACCAGGTGAGTCTGCAATTTGCAACTTACATGTCTGAGTCTCCTGATTACGATTACGACATTTACAATGACTATATGACATTGACTATGTGATTTACTGGCTAAATTTATTGCTANAGGCTCTTCATAAGGCAGTGAGCAAAGCACGCAACCAGTTGCAGCTCATTTTTGACCAGGTGAGTCTGCAATTTGCAACTTACATGTCTGAGTCTCCTGATTACGATTACGACATTTACAATGACTATATGACATTGACTATGTGATTTACTGGCTAAATTTATTGCTAGAAAGAAAAAAAAAAAGAACTGGGACAATGGTGGTGGTAATGAACTACTAATGGCTACTAACTGATATAGCAGATGAAAGTGAGAGATTGGGGAAAGGCAAGGATTCTCTTGTAATTTGTGGTGGTCTGAATGTATCCAGTAATGAACCCCATGCTAGCCTCTGGATTGTGAGGATGCAATGAACCCTTAGAAGTGGGATTGTGGCATCGTGTAATGAACCTTGGCGAGCTGGATGGGATTGTGAAAGATACAATCAGATCTACTCTCAATTATAAGAAGCAACTGCCTTCCTTAATACTCTACTAGATTCTGATATATTGGGGAAAGGTCAATAGTACAACAAAGCCACCGGTTTTGAACCAGAAAAAAAATATTGTTTATTGTTTAAAAATTTCAAGAAAAAAGAAGCATCTGTAGAAGTAATGAGTAGAGAACTAGCCGTATCAAAGGATTGACTAGCTATTAGTAGTGAGTAGTGCTAATTAATTCAATACTAGTTAATAAGTGCAGACTTCTATGGATGCACCATTGAATATCTAGAATTGATATCCAGAGCCAATGACTAGAGCACACTTGCTTAGATTGATCACTAAAAATCATTGACTTAAAACTCAAATGAATACAATTTGGTAGCTATTAATTCATGACTGTATCGCTAATGTAGACTGGGATGCAATTGCTTTAAATTTGAAAAAGCAAATCAGATTTAAGGAAGTAGTAGTAGAAAAATGACCCAAAATTATGATATACTTCAAATTATGAAATCTTCCCTCGAAGAGACGTCCATGCCAATATACTGCCACAAATTTGTGCTGCATCCAATCATAAGCCAAGTAATCGTTCTATGAAAGTCCTGAAACGGTATAAATTACCGCTTTCAACTACTATTTCAATGTGATTACAACAAGGAAAATTCATATACTGGAGGAGTAGAACTCTTCTGATTTTGATGCTAAGAAACAGAAGCCGCGACTCCATGTTTCCCTGAAACCGCTATTTTATAACACCACCAAAAATATGAATCAACTGAGGGAGAATATACTGCGATGCCTTCCAAAGACCCACCAATTTCAACTATTGTTGTGCTCCTAATGTGTACCAGAAGATTGGGATATTAGGATACTTGTACTGCTCTAGGTGCGGAATCACCTCTATATATACTTGGAATTAGTTGGACTCCCTGGTGGAATTGGTACTACTTTGTATAGTCAAACCGGAATCCTCGACTCCTCCAGATGCCACCATCCGCATACAAACTTATGTGCACTCAACTGCTCCTCGGACCTTGAGCCTTTACCTTGAGCCTTGTATTCGGGTGTACTGGAAGTAACATATTGCGTGCATCCACGGCTCGCCACATCGTACATGTTCAAGAAGTAGTGCTGTGGGTGTCGGAGCGCAGTGGATACTTGGAGGTTCCATAGTCTGTTACCCTACTCGGAAGCTCTTTCCATGCTGGTGTCTGGTTCACCAACTCCACCACTGCTTGTTCACCAACTCCACCATTGCTTGTTCATTACCTCCACCATTGTTTGTTCATTACCTCCACCACTGCTTGTTCACCAACTCCACCACTGCCTTGTACCATGGTCACTGCAAACGGAATAAGCACGTAGTGTGTTGGATACAGGTCGCTGTAGTTCATATGACTCTCATCTATATCCTAAGCCATGCCCTCGATGTGCTGTATTTTGATTTGTTACCTCAAAAACACTGATTGACTACTACACAAGAAAAGAAGCGAGGAGAATAATGGGAATACATGACGTTAGCTATTTCGCAGCTATTTCGCAGCTATTTCGCGGTCTATTTCGCGGTCTATTTCGCAGCTACAGTGCTTTTCAAAACTATTCAAACCAACGCAGCAAAATGTTTCGTACTCCTTCGCACAGTCTTTCAAACCAAATGTTCACACCAACTTTCATTAGAATTCAAGATTCTGAAATGTTGAATCTGGAGGATTGCCTTATATGTAATAGATTTGGGGTCATTTGGGAGTCTTTTCATATTCATCACGGGTTAAGACGGACGGAACTGAAGTGGCATGGGTACGAAACTCTTTAAATTATTGGTTTGTATAATTTGCTAGTGTGATTTGAATCTTTTTATCGTGCGGGTTTGAATAGTTTCGAAAAACACTGTATTTCGCAGCTATTTCAGTCTCAGTCTCCACAGCACTTTTCTGAAAATTCCACCTTCAACATCTGGACGAAGATCAAGAGGCCCAAGTGAATGTTGATCTCAAACGGATTGCATAATGCTGTTAACGATTTGGCCTTGCACTTTTAGCCAACTTGAACATATTGGTCATCAGGGATGTCGAGAGACAACTTGAGTTCTTGACCTAGGCTTTGGGTTGCAAGCCTATGCACAGATTGGGTCTGTTGACTTGATTGAGGGAATTGAGTGTGCTTGCTTTCTACACAATTGTCTACTACACGTGATCCTACACTAATAGACTGATATGGTATATCTTGCTTTAACCAATTCCACTATAGTCTGAGCTATTTTATGTTTGATACATTTATAGTTTGCTCGTTGGTGGTACCTCCAAGAGTGATTCTCACTTCTCACTGTCTCACAGTCTGCTGTCACTCTTTTTCGGTCTGCCTCCCTGTGGAAAGAAAAATCCATTGTAGTCTCCGACTTATCTACATCTCTTCTTCCGATCTCGATTCGCTTGGGTGTCTCTGGTATAAACCAATTCCGCCATGAAGCTATCATGTCAACGTGTGAGGTAAGCTCCAGGGGTTCAGGAATAGTCTTCACTGGGTAGTCATGGACGACTGCTACTATCAAACGAAGCTGGGCCTGTCTGGGGACTTCGGTATGGTACAACTTATATATCCCTGTATGATACTAGACCAGAGCATTGGGGACTGAGGAAGTGGCAGTAACCGACCAGTCGACTTTCGGAGGCTCCAAGCAACTGTAGTGTAGTGTAGTAGTGTAGTGTAGTGTAGTAGTGTAGTGTAGTGTAGTAGTGTAGTGTAGTAGTGTATTGTAGTAGTGTAGTGTAGTAGTGTAGTGTAGTAGTGTAGTGTAGTAGTGTAGTGTAGTAGTGTAGTGTAGTAGTGTAGTGTAGTATAGTGTAGTGTAGTAGTGTAGTGTAGTAGTGTAGTGTAGTAGTGTAGTGTAGTGTAGTAGTGTAGTGTAGTGTAATAGGAGCAACCCTTTCCAGATCCGAAGCCATAGGCTCCACACTACCTCTACAAATTTTATAAACTCTAGATCTACTTGAGGCTTTTCATGAGCTAATGTACTAAACCTACTATTGTTGGATCCACAATTGCACGATTCATGAGTTCCATGTCACAGCCATCTCCGTGGCTTTCAGTAGTCAGTGCATTCTGCCACCATAGCACTTCCTCCCAGAATGGCGTTTCTCTTATGATAAAAGCCACTCCGGTTCCACTGAGAAACCATCAACAACCAATTAGTAAGCATTAAAGACCAAAACGGCTCTTTTGTATTGATCTTGTGGCACGTAACTGCTGCATGGAAAACTTTACAGTGATGAAACAAAACTAAGCCGCAGGGCTGTCGTCTGTCCTTTGGGCATTGACTAGAACATAATGTGAGTAGTGAGGAGTGGAACGGAGGTGTATAAGGGCCGAGGATCCTGAAGTATATAAGAAATAAGCATCTCCAAGTAAAATATTAATAATTAAAACGATTAGAATATTAATAAAAATATTATCTTAGATACAGAACAGAATATACCCCACTAGAATGACCCTGAAGTTGCCCCTAAGGGGATTGTTGGAACTTGACTTGGCAACAGTTCCATATGGGAGTATATATTGCTGCACCACAATTTGGTAGTGGGGTTTGAATTGTTCCGTTGCACGGGTTTCAATAGTTTTGAAAAACACACCAAATGGTAGTACCAAATGAAAGCCACCACAGAGGTTTTCAGAACCTAATATACAATGTTTTTCAAAACTATTCAAACCCACATAAAAAGATTCAAACCACTAGCAAAATTCAAGAACCCAATAATTCAAAAAGTTGCTGTTTTGAATATTTAATTAAGACTTCGCATAAACCGCTTATTTCAAGTTCTGGATGCTTAGCATTTTTTTAGTCAAAAGTACGAACTTTTTTAACAAAGCAGTTTGTTTAATTTTGATAGTGTGGTTTGAACATTTTGCAGCGTTCATTTGAATAGTTTTCAAAACGACTGTACTGGTGAGAGTAGTAATACACTCCCGTATGGAACGATTATCAAGTCAAGTTCCAACAATCCCCTTAGGGGCAACTTCAGTGGCATTCTAGTGGGGTATATTCTGATCTTTACCTAGTTTATACTCCGACATCCTCTTCTCTACCTCCATCATTCTTCCATGATGATCCTCGTCCCTTCTTATAGACTCCAGCTGCCCAGTACTCCGTCCATCACACATTGTCTCCTGCAAGTCAATACCCAAATTGCAGACGAGACTAGAAAACAGTTTGAAGGAAACACTAGAGATGGCCTTTTCTTCATCTGTAAACAATCACTTGAGCATGCAGAATTTCACATGGGCTGATTGGTTAAGATCAACATACACTGTTTTCGTGGTTTAGATGTTTTGCAAGCGATCCTTTTGTTTTGGTCTGGTTTGGTTTTGATCTTTGAATTTCTTAAATTTTAATTTTTTGCTGGCCAATTATCGCTGGGGTGTTGAAATGGCCCTGGATATTTGACTCTCATTCTGACGGCTGCAAAGTGTGCGAGAAGTACAGTGTCTTTGAAAACGATTCAAAAAAAGATTCAAACCACACGAAAAAAGATTCAAACCACACGAAAACAGATTTAAACCACACGAAAAAAGATTTAAACCACACGAAAAAAGATTTAAACCACACGAAAAAAGATTCAAACCACACGAAAAAAGATTCAAACCACACGAAAAAAGATTCAAACCACATTAGCAAAATTCAAGAAACCAATAATTTAAAAAGTTACTGTTTTTGATATTTAATTAGGACTTCACATAAACCACTTATTTCAGGTACTGGATGCTTAGCATTTTTTTAGTCATAAGTACAAAACTTTTTTGTTGAATTTTGCTAGTGTGGTTTGAACATTTTGCTGCGCTCATTTGAATAGTTATGAAAAACACTGTACAGTGTCCTTGAACACTATCCAAACCAGCACGGCACAATTCAACAAACCAATAATTCAACAACTTTTGTACGCCTTCACACTCTTTCAAATCATGGCGTAAATTTCACACTATCCTTCATTAGAATCGAATTTTTTGAAAGGTAAATCTAATTGCCTCATTAGTACATTTATGTTCTGCACTAGTAGTGGGCAAAACGGACGGAACAGAACTGGAGAGGTAGAAACGTTTGAATTACTGGTTTGTTCAAATTTGCTAGTCGTTTGTATTGTTTTGTTGTGCTGGTTTGAATCGTTTTGCTGAGCTGTTTTAATCGTGTCAAACACACTGTTAAGCTGCCAGATTGCGAAGCACTGATGGCCGTGAAACAATTTTAAAACTATTCAAGCCCGCGTGATTGAACAATTCAACCGACCCTAGTAAATTGAACAAACCAATAATCGAAGAGTATCGTACCTCTTCAGTTCGGTTCCTTTCGGTTTGGATAGTTTTCAAAATCGTTGTACCAAAGGTGCAGCCATCACGGTGGATTGAGTCGGAAATTCTGCGGGTCACGGTGGCTTTAGTCGTTGATTCTGCGGGTCACGGTGACTTTAGTCGGTGATTCCGCAGGTCGTATAAGCCAATTCAGTGGCTCTCCCAACGCATTAGTTAGACATAAATGTCTTAAAGAACATAACATTATCTTTTCAGTTCTGTTTGTTCCTAATTAAATACCTCCTTTCAATTCCGATTAATTAATTCATGAGTGCATTCAATTTCAACCTATTACTTTGAAATTAATTTCTTGTCAGATCCACCATAGGTAGAACATTGCCTACAGAGGCATTGTGGGGGCTACGATTTCCGTCACCACGGCAAACGTATCGGCAAAAGTATCACTCTTTGGGAGTCTCGGCACTTGGCATCAGTGGTTCTTTCGAAGATTCTAGAACAACCCCTGCATGTTCTCGGGTTTTCCGGTACGTTTCTCTCAAAGATATTAATCCAGTTTGGTTCTTTTCTCGAAAAACCATCAACGAGCAAAGCAAACCTACTGCAAATTGATCTACTGGGTATTGATCTACTGTGTATATATCTACTGTGTACATAACTACTGTGTACATAACTACTGTGTAGTTATCTTCATGATTATCACTACTGTGTATATAACTACTGTGTATATAACTACTATGATTATATCTACTATGTATTTATCTACTATGTATATACAGTGTTTTTCAAAACTCTCCAACCAGCATGGCACAATTCAACAAACCAATAATTCAACAACGATACCCCTTCACACTCTTTCATACCATGGGATAATTTTCACACCAACCTGCATTAGAATCATTATTCTGGATTGTAAATCTTGAGAATTTCCTCATGTAGTACATTTATGTTCTGCACTAGTGGTGGGCAAAACGGACGGAACAGAACTGGAGAGGTAGAAACGTTTGAATTACTGGTTTGTTCAAATTTGCTAGTCGTTTGTATTGTTTTGCTGAGCTGGTTTGAATAGCTTCGAAACACTGTACCAGGCAGACCTCATTATCGTCCACAGGTAGCGCAACTGAGGCGGATCTGCAATATACACTACAATAAACTAGAAGTATAGTGAAATGGAAGTAAGAAGGTTATAGTGTATCTGTGTAGAGTAGTGCTAGGGTAGTAGGTGAAGCATGGCTGTCTATACTCTACACTAGTACACACTTTTTCTCACTCCCCAATTATTTAATGCTAGAGCTCCATAATATTTTCTACGATAGTTTTGGTCGAGTACTGTATTTTTCGAAACTATTCAAACCAATGCAGCAAAATGTTTCGTACTCCTTACAATCTTTCAAACCAAAAGTTCACACCAACTTCATTAGAATTCAATGTGATGAAATGTTGAATCTGCCTTATATGCAGTACCTTGGGTGTTTTGGGAGTCTTGCAATACAAACCAGGTCAAAACGGACGGAATGGAGTGAAAAACTCTTTTAATTATTGGTTTGTTTAATTTTCTAGTATGGTTTGAATTATTTTATTGCGCTGGTTTGAATAGTTATGAAAAACACTGTATCGTGTGCATTATAGAGCTGCATCATACATAATACTCCACTTTACACTCCACACTACACTTCACACTACACTCCACTCTACAATACTCCCACTACAATACTCCACTCTACAATACTCCCACTACAATACTCCCACTGCAATACACTGTACAATGACTGATCTATACACTCAAGACCAACAAAGCTTAGAAGTAGGTCTATTTAATGATGGACATACATCAACAGCTATGTTGGTTGGGCCGTGGCTACTTGACATTGGATACCTTAATAACCCAACGAGAAACAATTTCAATGGCCTACTCATACTCATACTCATACTCATACTCGTACTCATACTCATACTCATACTCATACTCACTAGAGATTTTTCAAAACGATTCAAACCCGCACAATAAAATGTTTTAAACCTTTAGCAAATTAAAGAAACCAATAATTCAAAAGTTATTGTTTTAATATTTAATTCAGACTTCACATAAGCAGCTTACAGTGACTATTCAAACCAATAATTCAACAACTTTTGTACGCCTTCACACTCT
Organism: Metschnikowia cubensis; assembly: GCA_002374405.1. NCBI lineage: Eukaryota > Fungi > Ascomycota > Pichiomycetes > Serinales > Metschnikowiaceae > Metschnikowia > Metschnikowia cubensis. Next base: position 8,371 of record NKZA01000090.1, read on the forward strand.
TTCAAATCATGGCGTAGATTTCACACTATCCTTCATTAGAATCGAATATTTTGAAAGGTAAATCTAATTGCCTCATTAGTACATTTATGTTCTGCACTAGTGGTGGGCAAAACGGACGGAACAGAACTAGAGAGGAAGAAACGTTTGAATTATTGGTTTGTTCAATGTACTATTTTTCAAAACAATTCAAACGACACTAGCAAATTGAACAAAGAAATAATTTAAAGAGTTTGTACCGCTTCACTTCATTCCGTCCGTTTTGACCCTTGATTGATATTGACCCCAATGGCCCAATGACCCCAATGACCCTAAATGTACTACATATAAGACAATCCTCCAGATTCATCATTTCAGAATATTGAATTCTAATGAAGTTGGTGTGAAACATTACCGTTTGGGAATACGTCCCATTTGCTGGTTGAATCGTTTTGAAATACCCTGTATTAATTCCCCTTCCCGAAACATAATTAAAAATCCACTATACAGTGTTTTTCGAAAGGATTCAAATGAGCCCTGCAAAATGTTCAAACCACACTAGCAAAATTGAACAAACTGATAAGTCAAAAAGTATCCGACTTATGACTAAAAACTAAGGATCGAGGATTTGAAAAGCTATTCATATGAAGTCTTGATTAAATATTAAAAACAGTAACTTTTGAATTATTGGTTTCTTTGATTTGCTAGTGGTTTGAATCTTTTTATGCGGGTTTGAATCGTTTTATGCGGGTTTGAATCGTTTTGAAAAACACTGTATGTAGTTTAAATCAGGTCCAGTGTTTTTGAAAATTATTCAAATGAGCCCTGCAAAATGTTCAAACCACACTAGCAAAATTAAACAAACCAATAATTCAAAGAGTTTCGTACCCCTTTATCTCCATTCCGTCTGTTTAGACCCTTGGTTGATATTGCAAGACTTCTAAATTTATTACATATAGGACAATCTTGAAGATTCAACATTTCAGAATCCTGAATTCTAATGAAAGTTGGTGTGAATATTTGGTTTGAAAGACTGTGTGAAGGAGTAAGAAACATTTTGCTGCAGTGCTTTTCAAAACTATTCAAATCGGCGCGACAAAATGATTCGCAATCTTTTGCAGTCTTTCAAACCAAAGACGTAATACCGCACACCAATTTTAATTAAAATTCACTGTGATAGAATTTTGAATCTGGAGGATTGTATGTAATAAAATTAGGATTCTTGAAATGTTAGTCAGGGCTCAAAACCGAAAGAACTGAAGTGGAAGGGAACGATACTTTTCGTTTATTGGTTTGTTTAATTTACTAGTCGTTTGAATTATTTTATCGCACGGGCTTGAATAGTAATACTGTAAAAGTTATCATACATCAATCAATTGAGGTTGTAAGGGCATGTGGACCATGGTCCGTGTTGAGCAGCCTTTAATACTTGTAAAATCAGCAGGAGTCTAAGGACGGGATTTTGTGTGCAGGCCAATTATAAGTTGTGCAAGTCAATTATAAGTTGTGCAGGCCAATTATAAGTTGTGCAGGCCAATTATAAGTTGTGCAGACCAGTTATAAATTGTGCAAGTCAATTATAAGTTGTGCAGACCAGTTATAAATTATGTGCAGGTAGTTGAAGAGTTTCCTCTCACCTCACTAGAACTTTGGAGTTGTAAGGTAACCTACATATCCCTGTATATCAACATACTTACGCATTGGGTGCGCGAGCATCGGTTGAGTGAGCATCGGTTGAGTGAGCATCGGTTGAGTGAGCATCGGTTGAGTGAGCATTGGTTGAGTGAGCATTGGTTGAGTGAGCATTGGGCGTCCGCAATGAATTAGTGAGCTTGAGTGAGACTTCACTATGACCGGTGTTTACCTATCTAAGGTCCATTTCAAATACAGTTGTCTGGGTTTCTAGCACATGATAAAGCTATGAAACAGTCTACAGTCTATGATAAAGTCTATGAAACAGTCTATGATAAAGTCTATGAAACACTCTATGAAACACTATGAAACAGTCTAAAGGTATTGTGCCATGGCTCTATGAATAATCAAGAGTGAACGAAAAACCCAAATTACAGCTGGGCGTCTGTGGTTGCCGTGGCTGAGTGTGGTGCTTTTGCTAGTCACAAGAACTGGACTAGCCTTAGCATCAGAAAAACACTTTGGCGCTGGTTTTGGCTGTTCATGGAGTCTTGCAATATCAGTCAAGGCTCAAAAGAGATGGAACTGAAGTAGAAGAGGCACGATACTTTTGAATTATTGGGTTGTATAATTTGCTAGTGTCGTTTGAATCAATTTATCGAGTGGGTTTGAATAGTTTTGAAAAACACTGTATCTAGATTCATACCACCCTTATTACTCATCAGTTGTAATCTACTGGTGCTGTAGTACTGTGGAATTCGTACTCTGCTTACTATGTTCAGCAGGTATTTTCCCGAGAAACAGCGACTTGGGTGACATTGTCTAATTGTTGCTGGGTGGTTGTGCTGCTGTTCGACTCCATCCTGCTGTTCGACTCCATCCTGCTGTTCAACTCCATCCTGCTGTATTCTGGCTTGGCTCCTTATTCTGGTTTTCCTCATTCTGGCCATTCTGGCTCATTCCGTCCTTGTCGTTTTACTACGTGTACAATTGCTTTCACACGTGATTTCCCCTCTTACACTTGGTGTTTATGGCTCTAGAACTAGTCTTTGTTAACATGTCTGGCCATACAAAAAAGTCGGCCTTTCCGGATTTTCTGTTTTCATTTTCGTGCTCCACTCTTGCGTCCAAAATTCTTCACTGGTTTGTCATTACACTGAACCAGGACTTTGCCTTCTTGCACTCATAAAATGTTTTCTTGAAAAATCATATTGTTTCCTTTTTCCCGTTTTACAGTGTTTTTGAAAAGTATTCAGACCAGCCCCACAAAATGTTTCGAACCAAGAAGATAGAATGATTCAAACCAGTGCGTCAAAAGCTTCAACCCACACCAAAACACCAAAATGTCCAAAAAAAAAAAAAAAAAAAAAAAAAAAAAAAAGAGCAAATACTGCCCCCTTCAACTACCCTTAATGGAAAATCTATAGCTTCCTAGGAATTTCGTTGTGGCAATTTACCGAACTCCATGCAGAAAAGTCTGGTGCCTGCCTGCACATACCTGGTCTAAATCGCAATGTTAATCTCGCACCTGAAGCCTTCTATACATCACCGGACCACCAGACACCCAACCACCAAGCCTCCTCCTTGGCATTACTAAAAACATATCCCTGGCTAGACTCCACATTTAATATCGCCACAAATCCCACGAGTCAATTGGCCTGGACAAATTGCCAAAGTCATTACGCATCCGGATCCAGAACCAGGGACCATTTGTCTACTCGTGTATTGTCTATCTGTTCTTCTGCTCTTTGCTGTTTCCCAATTGTCCAATTGTCTATTAGTCTAATTGCCATCTGTCCAACTCTCTGTCTACCGCCCATACTTTATAATCTGCGATACTTAGATGGATAGCCTCGCGTATGCAGGTCCCCAGGTCCCCAGCACCGCCGGAACATCGGCAGTTTTGGGCGCCGTGATCTCATTGGTGTTTAGAATGGCTTTGGTCGTGGCTCATAACCTCTTGGTCGTTTTGCCCGCTCAAATCGTCCACATGTTGCTGATCCAGTTCATGGTCCGCATGTCGCTCCTGCTGTTGATGTTCACGCTAGCAGGAACGCTCAGTTTCATGTACTACATTGTCCGACAGCGATATCTCCGCAAGTACTCGGAGGAAACGACTCCCAAGCAGAACAAAATCGACCATGCGAAAACAAATGGCCAGATCGAGTATCTTGCGGCAAAAAAACGCAAGGGTGGAAGAGACTCGCTGCCCAACTACTTGGACGAGTTTCTCCTGGCCATCAAGGTGTTTGGGTACCTCGAAAGGCCTGTTTTTCATGAGCTCACCAAAAACATGACAACCCAAAAACTCGTGGATGATGAAATCTTGTGTTTGGATGAAACCCTTGGCTTTTCCATTGTGGTGGAAGGCGTTGTACAGGTTTTCAGTAAGGCCCAGGAAGGTGGAGATTTGGGTGCTTTTGACCGGAAAAGCGAATATGATAACGGCGAGTTTATCATGGTTCATGGCCAACGTTACCAGCTTTTAAATGAGGTGAAAAGTGGTGCCCCATTATCTTCTCTCCTCAGTACGGTGGATTTATTCCGCTCAAAACCCAAAAAACGGCCTCCAAGACCTGGTTCTGAGCTTAAACCTTCGAATTTGGATATGGGTCTGAATTTGAACTTGGCCACTTCGAGCTCAAATTTGAATTTGAACCAAAACTTGAATTTGGGCAATCCGGCCTTTGATCTCCATGAAGTTCTGAAAAAGTCAGAGAAAAAAGATGCAAAAACGACCAAAATGGACGCAAGTGATCTAAAAATGGGCGAAAATGAGCCCGAAGTCAGTCTAAACGACCCCAAAAATGGTTTACACGACCCTAAATTGGGTCATCTTGAAATTGACCCATTTGCAAGAAGTTTCTCCCCCTACTTCCTGTCTCCAGCATCACCAGGCCCCGAATGGCCCGAATCTAGGGCCACCCTGGAAGAACCACAAGATGAATTACCGCAAATTATCGCTAAACCAAAACAACTGTCAAAATCTGGCCTGTCCTGCACAGCCACCATTGCCATTATCCCAGCTCTGGCTTTCCAAAGGGTATATTCGAAATACCCAAAGGCCACTTCGCATATTGTGACCATGGTATTGACTCGGCTCTATAAGGTGACTCAAAATGCAGTGCATAGCTATTTTGGACTAACCAGTGAAATCATCGAAAGTGAGATTTCGCTTAACTACGAAGCGTCTTTGTGCAAACTTCCCAGCTACTTGTCAGAGTCAGTGTTGGAGAGTCTCCGCGCTCTGTACAATGCTGGGTCTGCACATACACAAAATGCCATCAATGTGATGGAGAAATCCACCAAAAAACCCCGCAAACTTAATCGAGAAAACTCGTCTCGGTATGTCGTTCTTGCTCTGCGACTGAAACTGTCCCATCCAGGAGACCTTCTTTCGTCGGTGCCGTTATCTAGAAAATCAAATTTATCACAGAAAAGCCTTCGGAATCCTGTGGACTCAACCCCGAGACCTCTGCCATTGTCACGAGGCAGTTCTGGGGTCAAAATCAAGACGAATGGAATGCCTGTTTCGGGGAATAGCGAAAAACGCCGTTTTTCCGGTGAAGGAACGGCCCCTTTCGACCAACACTTCTCGGATGAGAGAGAAGAAACCGAGGAAACGTCTTTGAGGACTGCTATTGCCGAAAACGTGTTCAAACTTCTCGGAATTGAAGACGATTCAGGCAGACCCACTACCGAGGGGTTCTTATCCGGTGACAGTTCAGCCAGTTCTTCCCGAATTGGACTCAACTACTTGGCGGACCCTCAAGTATCTGAACGGTACTTCTACAGCTCTATCCCGGACTCAGCCAGTGGCTTATTTCTGCCCCATCCCCATAAAGTGTATCCTACTATACACACTGATCTGGGCCAAAAGGAACGAGGTCCCAAAAAGGAAGAACGGTTGCCCAAAAGGGACAAGTCTAAGGTCGACTATAGCTTGGCTGCGGCGAAAAGTGCATTCAGCAAAAATATCGAAGTCAAGTATTTTGCACCCGGCACGACGCTTGTTTCACAAGACTCGTTCGAGACAGGGCTCTACTATGTAATCCATGGTACTTTAAATGTGACTACCCGGAAACAAAAAAACGAAAACCCGGATTCCCACACCGAAACAAATCATGGGTGTGAACATAATATCAAACATCTATATACAGTTCAATCGGGAGGAGTGGCTGGTTATTTAAGTTCATTGGTCGGATTTAAATCGTTGGTTTCAATTGTGGCTGGTGAAACAAACAGTTCCGAGGGAGCAATTGTGGCGTATGTTTCAAAAGACGATTTTTCCCGGTTCATGGATAAATTCTACTTTTTGCAGCTACCCGTTGCAGCCAAACTCAAGAGTCTTTTGCCCGAATTAATCAAAACCATTGATTTTGCTCTCGAATGGTGTCATATTCCTGCAGGGGGAATCCTAGCCTCACAAGGTGATTGGGCCAATGGGTTTCATATTGTTCTAAGTGGACGGTTCAGAGTGGTGCGGAATAATCTTCACAAGATGCAGGCCTCCAAGGAGTGTCTTGTGGATGAGTCCAATTTCAGCAAAAACAACGAAAACGAAGATGAATACGAGGTTTTGGGCGAGTATGGCCATGGCCAGTCCATCGGAGAGGCAGAGGTGTTGACTGCATCCAGAAGAACCAATTCTTTGATTGCAGTTCGGGATTCAGAAACCGCTCGAATTCCAAGAACTCTTTTTGAGATGCTCTCGCTTCAAAACCCTTCCATTATGGTCAAGGTTTCCCGGATCGTGGCCAACCGGGTGTTGGAATCCAATAATAGAGAAGCATTGGTGCATGCAGGCATGGGTCCCCGGGCCCACCATGGCTCGGAAATCAACCGCAATTACAAGACAATCACCATTCTTCCCTCGGTAAGCGGTCTTCCGGTCAAAGAATTCGCCGAACAGCTTCTCCAGGCTCTAAAAGCGATTGGAAGAGATGTCATTGCATTGGACAGAACTTCTACACTTACCCATTTGGGAAGACATGCGTTTGACGAGCGGCTCTCCCACCTCAAACTCTCTGGCTACTTCGCCTACCTCGAGGAAAAGTACGAGACCATATTGTACGTGTGTGACACTCCGCTCCGGTCCAGCTGGACATCTACGTGTATTTCTCAGGGTGACTGCATCTTACTCTTGGCCGATGCCGAGGATGACGAGTGTGCCACCAATATTGGAGACTATGAGAGGCTTTTGGTGAAATTAAAAACAACTGCTCGGACGGATTTGTGTCTTCTCCATACAGACAAGTCGGTGATGCCAGGATCTACCAGTATCTGGCTTAAGAACCGCATGTGGATCCAGGACCACCACCATATCCAGATGGCCATTTCTCGCGATACGCTTGTCAAACGGCACATCAAAAAGAGGAAAAACATTCTCTTCGATTTGGCGTTGAAACTCAGCAGCAAGGCGAACCCCAATATCAAACTTAAGCTTGAAAATGTCACTTCACGTGCCATGGCCTCTCTTATCAAGCTCAATGATCGGGTCAACAAGAGGCAAGAGCTCTTGCCTGCAGCGCACAAAAACGATTTCATGCGGCTTGCCCGCATCTTGTCTAATGAAGCCGTGGGGTTGGTTTTGGGAGGAGGAGGATCACGTGGAATCTCGCACGTGGGGGTGGTCACTGCTCTCGAAAAACACGGCATTCCCGTGGATATCATTGGGGGAACACTGATTGGATCTTTTGTGGGAGGTCTCTATGCCAAGGAAAACAATATCGTGTCCATTTATGGTATGAGCAAGAAGTTCTCCAGTCGAGTGGGGTCCATTTGGAGGAATATCTTTGACTTGACGTATCCTGTGACCTCGTACATCACCGGCTACGAATTCAACCGGGGAATATGGAAGGTGTTTGGGTACTCAGAAATCGAGGACTTCTGGATCAAGTATTTCTGCAATTCCACCAACATCACCAACTCCAATATGGAGATCCACGAGAGTGGCTATGCATGGAGATTCATCCGGGCATCCATGTCGTTGGCCGGGCTTCTTCCCCCCATTGCTTATAATGGAAGCATGCTCTTGGACGGAGGGTACTTGGATAACCTTCCAGTTTCGGAGATGAAGAGCAGGGGAGCCAAGTACATTATTGCGGTGGACGTGGGTTCTGTGGACGATAAAACGCCCATGACCTATGGCGACACGCTCAGTGGGTTCTGGGTGCTTTTCAACCGAATCAATCCGTTTTCCAAGCATCCAAATGTGCCCAACATGATGGATATCCAGCTCCGGTTGGCGTATGTGGCCAGTGTATACGCGTTGGAGCTTGCCAAAAAGACACCCGGGGTGATTTATCTCCGGCCACCAATCGATGACTATGCCACGCTCGATTTCTTGAAGTTCGACGAAATCTATAATGTGGGCTTGGCGTATGCTGACCTGGTGTTGACTCGTTGGCAGGAGAGGGGAGAGTTTCCTAAAATTGCAGGCATGACTAAAATCGGGCACAAGGATTCACAAAGAAAGAGCATTTACCGGAGGAATTCTATTTGAGGGGGAGGCCCTTCCTTGGGTCAGAAGCCGTGAAAGAGCTATACTTGACACAAGAGGCTGAGCCCTAGATGCTTGCCAAGTTGTGCTACATGAATCGTCACATCTAACTACATCTACCCCATATGCATCTCTACAGCTCCACCCTAGAGACCGCTCTTGCTGGTATCCAAACAAGAAGATCCAGGATTACAATGACCCAAGGTTACAGAATCTAGAACCACTGCGACCACCCACTACTATACTTCCCCAGGCGCCATCATAAAAGAAGGCTGGTCAGAGTTTGTCACTAGAGCAAAACACCTTACTGAGTACGACATAAGTACGTATAAGTACGTGTATGCGAAGTACGTATAAGTACGTGTATGCGAAGTACGTATAAGTACGTGTATGATGACTACGTATAAGTACGTGTATGATAAGTACATGTGTCTGGGAATAACAATTAGAAATATTACCAAATGTCACATCCACCATAAGTGTTTACGGTGTATTCCTGTCTGGTACAGTGACTATCGTCAAGGCCTTCTCTTCCTTAATATGCAGAGTACAGGATCCAAAAAACCATCACTCAGGAGTTGCTTGCCGCATCATTTCTGTTGGCAAGTACAGTGATCCAAAACTATTCAAACCAAATGTGTCATACTCCCCAAAGGGTAATGTTCACACCAACTTCCAGAATTCAAGATTCTGAAATGTTGAATCTGGAGGATTATCTTATATGTAGTACATTTGGGGTCTTTGGAGTCTTTGGGGTCTTTGGAGTCTTTGGGGTCATTGGAGTCAATATCAATCAAGAATCAAAACGGACGGAATGGAGTGAAAAAGGTAAACTCTTTAAAATATTGGTTTGTTCGATTTGCTAGTGTGGTTTAAATCGTTTTAAAGCAGGGGTTTAAATGGTTTTGAAAACAGTGTATATTGCTTTCGAGGAATGTCAACGAAGGAAAATCAAGTTTTAAGAGCAAGAGGTGAGGATTTGGAGTATGGTCAGACTATCATTGTAGAAAGTGCTATAAGGACCATCCCTGAGGACATTTTCGAGTGGGTCTCATAGCGATATACGCTGCTCTGTTCCGTTTGAGACCACAAAATAGCATCAGTACGGCATACCAGTGTCAAGAGTAACACTAGGGAGTAGCCGTAGTAGCTGTAGCAGCCGTAGCAGCCGTAGCAGCCGTAGCAGCCGTAGCAGCCGTAGCAGCCGTAATTATCATAGTTATCATAGTAGCCATAGTCATCATAGTAGCCGTAGTAGCCGTAGTTACAGTGTTTTTCAAAACTATTCAAATGAGTGTGGCAAAATGTTCAAACCACACTATCAAAATTAAACAAACTGGAGAGGCAAAAAGCTTCTTACTTATGACTAAAAAAATCCTAAGGCTCAAGGATTTGAAATAAGCTGTTTATGTGAAGTCTTGATTAAATATTAAAAACAGTAACCTATTGAATTATTGATTTGTTTAATTTGGTAATGTGGTTTGAATCATTTTATCGTGCGGGTTTGAATCGTTTTGAAAACACTGTATCATAGTAGCCATAGTAGCTATAGTTATAATAGTTATCATAGTAGCTATAGTTATAATAGTTATCATAGTAGCTATAGTTATAATAGTTATCATAGTAGCTATAGTAGCCATAGTAGCCATAGTAGCTATAGTTATAATAGTTATCATAGTAGCTATAGTAGCCATAGTAGCCATAGTAGCTATAGTAGCTATAGTTCTCATAGTAGCTATAGTTATCATAGTAGTAATAGTTATCATAGTAGCCATAGTAGCCATAGTAACCATAGTTATCATAGTTACAGTGTTTTCCAAAACTATTCAAGGAGCTTGGCAAAACAATTCAAATCACTAGCAAATCAAACAACCCAATAATGTAAAGCTTTTCGTACCCTTTTCACTCCATTTCATCCGTCTTGACCCTTGGTTAACATTGCAAGACTCCTAAATTTATTACATATAGGACAATCCTCCAGATTCAACATTTCAGAATATTGAATTCCAATGAAAGTTGGTGTGAACATTAATTTGATTAAGTACCGTAATAAATAACGGGACACAGTATAGTTTAGACTATGTCATAATATTTAAATATATATATATTTGTATTTTATTAAATATCCTTAATCTTTTGAATTCTATTTGCTAAATTATTTAGTGCGGAACTTCTGTTGTCAACTTTAGATCTATTTGATTTAAAGGCAACTTCATAAGAAATGTCACGTTCAAAAAACTAAATTGGACAAAGAATTCAACACAGAATTCAGAAAGATAAGAAAACTTTACTTACCAGACAAATTAACCAATTACAATAAGAAAGAACTAGATAAAGCAACGTTACAAATCATCTTAAAATTAAATGAATTAATGGTTTTTAACATATTTATTTATTTTGTTAATGATACTTATATATCTTAAAATAAAATTTTTATAATATAAATGAAAATTATATACCAGATATTTTTATTACTTCTTGTGTTCAAAGACTGAGAAGCAGTACGAAACATTTTGCCGTCTTGGTTTGAATAGTTTTCAAAAACACTGTATCATAGTTATCATAGTAGCCATGGTTATCATAGTAGCCATAGTTATCATAGTTATCATAGTTATCATAGTTATCATAGTAGCCATGGTTATCATAGTTATCATAGTTATTATAGTAGCTATAGTTATCATAGTAGCCGTAGTTATCATAGTATCCATAGTAACCATAGTTATCATAGTAGCCATAGTTATCATAGTATCCATAGTATCCATAGTTATCATAGTTATCATAATGCTGACAGGACTACCCTATGCCTTTTTTACTGTATGTACTTGTGGTGAATGTTAATCTCTGGAACTACGCACACATTACTACCACCATGTCAGCCAGATGTAGACATCTATGGAGAAATCATGTCTACCTGATGCAAGGACAGTTCCCCAGCTCTCCATTTACTGAATAGTTACAAGTAGCTCAGATTTCTGCTTTGAGAGCCATACAGATAACTTAATAATAAATGATAAAGAATCTAAGACTACCATGACTGTTCTCTTCTATTTCCATTTCTTCCTTTTTGTTACTATACGTGCAGATCCTCGGATTTGACCGACTTTGGTATTTTGACAAAACTGTCTTTGAAATACTCTTCTCGGGAACAATAGCAGTGGCCTTACTACTGTGGCTTCAGCTGTGAAGGGTTGGTCTTTGTTGGGATTAGACGGTGAAAGCTTATAGTTTTATGTGAGAGCCTTGTGTGTAGTGGATTTAACACCATTAACCAAACTTTACTGTACCACCACCAACCAAACTTTGCTTACAATGTTTCCAAACTATTCAAACTAGAACAACAAAATGTTTAAACCACACTAGCAAAAAAGCAAACCAATAATTTAAACAGTTTTGTTTCACTCCATTCCGTCGGTTTTGAGCCTTGATTGACTCCCAAATGACCCCAAATGACCCTAAATGTAGTACATAGGGCAATTGCCATTTCAGAATAGTTAATTCTAATGAAAGTTGGTGTGACATTTTACTATTTGGGGAGTACGAAACATTCTGCCAGTCGGTTTGAATAGTTTCGAAAAACACTGTATATTGCAGATCGGCTCAGTGCTCCACCACCACCAGCAAACTTTACTCTACCACCACCAGCAAACTTTACTACCCCACCCTGTTGAACTTGAGGCAGCGCACACATGACTTACATGCTCAGATGTTTTACTAATGAAACAAATCTAAGCCTCAAGCTATCTATACTTGGGAATTGACTAGAATACAATAGAGCAGTGAATAGATGGTCTAAAGGGACGAGAATACTCATGGGAGGATGGAAGAAGAGATAAGGATCTCCGAGTGTGAGCCAGATACAAATCAGAATGTACACCATGCAACAACCATCAGCTTTGGCGCCGAATTGTGACACCTCCGTGTGCTGGTCCTTCCCTTTCAACGGGAGTTAGAGTCGCTTACGCGAGAACTGGCCCTGCTTCAAGAAGCAGAGATCAGGGCTTCTCTTGTTGTGCCACACGGACAAGTACCAGAGTGCAGCCACCATGACGCACGTAGGACTGGTCTTGACAAAGTGTACTTTCAATACCCCCTCAACGTCGTAGTCGTCGCACATGGCTTTCATCTTCTGTCTTTGTTCAGCTTTCTTAATGACTTCTTGGTGGCCCTTGGCGAATTTGGCTTTGCAAACTCCACCACAATAAATTCGGCCAAAGTGTTAACTTCATCGATTTCGGGTTGGAGAGAGACGTACTTTCTTGTACAATTCCTTTCCAAGCCAGTCCGGGTGCACCTCAAGAACAAAATAGCCTTTGTCCTTTGCAATGCCTTCTGAAGTGACGAAACACGACTGGCAACTTCCACCTTTCTCCATAACAACCGACCGCTTGTCCAAGAAAAACTTGGCGTCATCATGTAAGACGAGTGGCCTCTCTATCCCACCCTCTTCTCCTTTCCTTGCATGTCTCCTGCTCAATTTCCCGGCTGCATCGTCAGCTCTTGACGATCTCTCGGTCCCGTGTCGGTATACTCTACCATGCACCAGTGCTCTGCACTAAACTCTGGTACTGAATATGAGTCTCAGAAGTATAGTGCTGTTCACTGTACAGTAGGTACACAATGCAGGGAATTTACAGCATGTAGTTCAGCATAGGCAGTCAAGTCAATAGGCAATGGTTATAGGTCGTGTAGGTAAACCGTTTTGAGCCAGCCACTAGCTGAGAGTCAGCACCAACAACCGGCAATTACACTGCCACATTGACTATTCATGTAGCCCAACTCCCTCTGCCGTTCCCCATGGCGTTCCCCATAGCGTTTTCCATGCCGCTCCCCATAGCGTTTTCCATGCCATTCTCCATGGCATTCTCCCTCTATGAATCATTAACTCAGGCACGTCCACAAAAAGCTCCCCATACACTGAATTAGGACATTCAGCTTCTCTATAATTGGTCATAACTGATCATTGCACTTCTTGGTGAAGTGCAAGAGGAGCCCTCCGCCAGCCACATTGCCAAAGCTCCCTTGGTCCCTTCATCCTTCAACTGGCGCAACTTCTTGGACGTCGAATCTGTGCGTGGCAGACCATGCCTAGATAATAGGCGCAGTAGACCATAAGTCTATGTAGACTATGTTGAGAAGGCCCAGACTAGAGCTTATAACCTGGAGTAGCCAAGACTAAAAAGCTTAGCTTGAACTCCATACTAATAGTTGCCAAAGTGACCAGTCGGACACTAATAGTTGCTAACAGCGCACTAACAGTGGACTGGTGGAACAGTCATACGAATAGCTGGTGCCCATCCAATAATGCACCATCACGATAGACTTTCCCAATACTCATGGTCAGTATTTGTTATAGTCGCTCCACTCCTCTCGGCCTCGATATCTTCGGTTGTTCTTAGAGTGCGGTAGAAGTTCTCCACCACCTGGTGGCATCGAACCCGGTGTTTTCGGAAATTGAGCACCTGGAGGCCTTCCCTGGACGAGGCCCTGGAAAGTGCCACATATGCCTGGCCATTTTCAAAGATCCTCGAAAGATCCACCTTCACCAACGAAAGCGTCTGGCCCTGCGACTTGTGGATGGAAAGGGCCCACGCTAGCATAAGTGGGAATTGCACTCTGTACACAAGCACTTCGTTGGTGGTTTCGTCCGTGATCTCCCACCGTTCGGGCTCCACCAACACATCGCGTGTGGTGACTCCATCGAGGCACTTGAAGCGTACCAACGGGTGTTTCTGGCCCTGCGACGATTCCTCCAATTTGTTGAGGAAATCCCGCTTTCTGTTCAAGTTCATTTCGTGTGCTTGCTTAGAATCGGCCATTTCGTAGAGAAAGTCGGAACTCTCGTCGCCAGTCTCCCATTGAGACTCAGACTCTTGGCTGGCTGTTTTGTTCATGAAGTTGAACACGTTATCAAGCGATTCCTGCAGCTGCTTGATCAAGTAGCCATGCTCCTTTTCATTGATATCGTCACTGTTCACAGGCTTGCCCAATTTCTTGCTTAAAATCCCGGCCGCTTTCTCCTTGCTGATGCGGTTGACCATCTCGTCGAACGAGATGTCCGGGTGGTGTTTGATCAACTGGCGGCCATGGTACACGTCGCGGTCGTAGAACCCAATGACTTTGCCCACGGACCCGTTGACCAAAGTATCGTCGAAGTTCTTGATGCACATGACCTGGGCATTTTCCTTGAGGAACAACTTGGAGGGCGCCAAGAAGTTGCGCAAAAGCTTTTCCCGGGCTAAATCCGGAAGCGACCCTCCATCCTTCGCTGTGTACAGCATGGACGTGCCCTTGAGCTCGGCCAACTTGGAATTGTTGGCTTTGTCCACCTCAAACCGCGTGGCATATAATTCCGTGGGCACAATTCCGTCGGTGGTCTCCAAAGGCCTGGAAAGCCGGAGAAACTCGTTCTCGGACTCGAGTGAGACCACCCCATGCCGCATATCGTTGAGCATATCGATGAACTGGTCATCGCCCTTTTGTCTGAAAACCTCTGTTAAGATAATGCACTCGGAGATGGCCTGCGCCCATGCCGCACTTTCAAAGGCGAAGAGAGCACGGTCCTTGGTTTCGGTGCCGTCCTTGCTGACTTCATTCTTGCTGACGGGAGGAAGTTGGTAGAAATCTCCACACAAAACAACCTGGATGCCGCCAAAGGGCTTATCATGCACACGGCGGATTGACCGCGCCACGTGATCGAGTTTATCGAAAAGCCGGCCGTCGATCATACTGATTTCGTCCACAATCAACACTTTGGTGCTCTTCCACCTTCCCACGGCCTTCCGATTGCGTCTGACCATTTTAAGCGTAGCATCCAGATCTCCATCACTGATTCCAATTCCCGCAAAACTGTGTAGCGTCATACCCCCAATGTGGAACCCAGCAAGACCCGTAGATGCAGTAACGGCCACCTCTCCAGGCACGTGTTTATGCTTAAGGGCCTTGATCATTTCCCGTAGAAGCACCGATTTGCCTGTACCTGCAGACCCGGTGAAGAAAAGTGACTTTCCTCGTAGGGCCATATCAATGACGTTTTGTTGCTGCTGAGAGAGCATCATAGGACGCACACGTTTGCGTTCGAGCCCAGCCATGGCCATATCCATTTCATCTTCTGCAAAATCATTCTGTTTCCCGTTTTCAGCTATAGTATTCGTGAGAACATCTGCTTGAGTGGCTAGTTGGATGGTGGGGTAAGCAAAGCGGGGCTTTTTTGCAGGCCGTTCCTTGGCCACAGTAGCGAACCCCCGGATCTGTTCTTGGGAAAAATATGACCGGACCTGGGCAGAGATAGGCGAGTCGGCCAAAACTGGATAGTTGAACCGAGGTTTTTTGAAAGGGGAACTTGCCGCATGCAGTCTGTCTTCGGGACTTCGTTCGGGGCTTCGTCTATGAACTCCGAGACCAATGGGCGACTGCATAGGCTCCAGACCAGCCGTCAGTGTTGAGAAACTGTCGGTTTTTGCTGTAGTTTCGTCAAAAACCATCTTTGAGTGAGCGGATTTTGATAAATCTGGTCTCTCTCGTATTGTAGCATTTAAGCTTTGTCTCTCCCGTTCACACGGTTCCAGACCTCTGACTTTGAACCCCTCTGCCGTGAACTCACGTTGCGGGCTTCGTTGTAGACTTCGTTGTGGACTTCGTTGTGGACTTCTTTGCGACTGCATAGTAGCACTTTCTGGGGTCTCCTGGAATCTCTGAGATCCACTGGTTCCATATTCGCTTTTGACTATGCTTGTATCCGAACTATTGTGCAGTACGGATGGGTCCAGTCTTCGTGGGCTCTTCAAAGGAGGACATTTCACCTGGGGGTTTGCCAAATTGGGCATATTACCGAGCCTCATCGTCTTCAACGGGGGAGTCATTGTACTGGACAGTTGACGCGTTGTAGTCGATTTTGTACTGGCTGGCGGAGCAAACTGGGGAGGTTTTAGCGCACTGCACACAAACCGTTTTTCCAGACTCCCCAGACTCTCAAAACCTTGAGCACTTCCCAAACTGGGTACACCCTCGAATGAACTTCCTGTAGTATACACTGGGCTTTCTGCATAATAATGCTCTGCAGGACGTGCTCCGGGCTTTTCTGTCTTGAACTCTTTCTTAAACCCGGTAGAAGCCTCTCCTGCATGTAGTGCATGCCTGGGCTCAAACTTCATAGAGTCCACCTTTTGACCCCAGTCCAATTTGACTGCTTTGGACCCCACCCTTGCCTCTTCAAACGCCATTTTTTCGCCTGAAACCCCCATTTTTGTCCCATTATACCCCATTTTTTCATCTTTAAACGCCATTTTCTCACCTTTAAACCCCATTTTTTCATCTCTAAACCCCATTTTTTCATCTTTAAACCCCATTTTTTCACCTTTAAACCCCATTTTTTCATCTTTAAACCCCGCATTTTGCCATCCAAAGTCTGTACTTCCCTGAAAACTCTGATGCTGCTGCTGCTGCTGCTGCTGCACCCGTGCATCCCAACCACCACTTCCCAATGTCCCTAGAACATTGCGAGTATCCACGTTACGACCGCCAAAAACGGGCCCTAGGGTATCACGACCAGCGGAATTTTTGGCCACGGGCGAGCTCTGGGAAACCGGTGCCTCTCTGCAGGACGGGAGTCCTACCAAGTCGAGCGGGTCGAAAGGATCTTCGGAGTCCGAGTACTTGTCTTTGGCTGAGTCCAGCAGCGACGCGGAAAAAGAGCCCAAGTCGATGTGCTGAAGTGTTTGGAGCTTGTCGGGGGCGGGCACGAGGGGATGCGCGTTTTGGCCGTAATTTCCAGACATGGCTCGGAGGGCAGACACGAAGCGCACGTGGGAGAAATAAGGGGTGCAGTTGTTTCGAAGAATCATCGACTCTTCGTACTGGATGCTGATAGTATTGGCTCGACCGCTACGCGCATCGCCGTTCCGCACAATCGATACTAAAAACCATTACACCTGGGTCCCAACACATCCGTACACCGCACACCCGTACACCCGACATTCTTATAAAAACCTTAACACCACAAATACCTCAGTACACCCGACATTGCCACAAACACCTCTACCTCCGCGCTCCCAAACAGCAGTACACCCGACATTGTCACAAACACCTCTACCTCCGCGCTCCCAAACAGCAGTACACCCGACATTTAACCTATACCAAATGTCTCAGTCACTCGTCTGCCATGTCGGCCATACCCCTGAAAAGCCTGTCGTCGAATGTCGCCAATGCCACTAGTGTCGCCAGTGTCGCCAATGGCGCTAGATGCTAATAAATGTCGCCAATGTCGCTGGATATCGAATGTAATGTCTCTCCCAACCACGCACTCATACAAATTACCAACCATAAATCATACTATTTAAATTCTTCGAATTCCAATAATTCACACTGCTCTATAAAGCCATTCTTTTGTCGCTTGCAGGAATCGAGCCCAGGACCTTTGGGGTCCTGCACATAGTGGCCACTCCTAGCCACGCACCTCAACTGCTCTACAACCTGCCCCATACGACACACGTAAAACCAACACTACTTCTACAAAATGACCGACGCCAAAGTGTTTGCTTCGGCCTTGTATGCAGTCGTGCATAATCCACTAAAATTCGCCGAAATACTTTCCCCGTTAGCCCGTTTCGCCCATCCAGCACATCCCTACACCACGCCCCAAAATGTACTCCTGGCACTAGTCGTCCATACAAACCCGGTATCGACTCCAATTCCAGAAATTCTACAGTTGGCTGTTGAAATATGCCAGGAATTTGAAGCCAAGGGATTCGGAGAAGTTTCCCCCGATTTGGGGCCTTATGTGCCGGATACCGCCAAACTCGAGTCTTTTCTCTCGGAATTGGTCGCAAATTATTCTCTAGCCGATGACGATTCTGACCTGGCCATTTTCATTTCGTCAGACTCAGCGGCCGTGGAGATATCGCAAGCTTTTGTTGAGGATCTCAAGTCACGTGCGCACGTGCTAGGCTTTGATCCTTCCGTTCGCCAAACTCTGGGCCTGGCTCTCGCTTATTCTGATCAGCTCTTGTTTCTGTTCGTAAAGGCGAAATGTCTCCACACACTGCAGTTTTTTCCGGAAATTTCGGGCTTTTTTGACGGATTCAGGGCTCTTGACCATGTGGCCTCATACGTATCGTGGGTGCAGGGGATCGTACAACCCTACAATTTTTACACGCTGAACTACAAGGTGCCCAACGATGTTTGCACACCAGCAGGCGACTTTTTGCAGCTTAAAAGTCCCCACGACCAGTTTAAATACTTGGTGGAACCGCTTGCGCAGGGCTCAAAACCCATGGACATTTCTGCGGCCCGGTATTTGGCCGGAACTGTACTTCCGTTGTCCATTTACTATAATGGCGACTTGCTGGAGCTCTCCAGTTGGACTATTCAGAATTATACGCTGGGGCTGCTAGCTGATTTCAGGTTCTGGCACGACCTTCTCCTGGTGCTCATGCAGTACATGGCTTATGACGGCACCAGCGTGCCCATGGAGTCACGTGCCTTGCTTATAAGGCAATACATTGCCATGTGTCTCTTTTTCGGGCTTGGAAACTCCATTTTGGGGCCCCTCGAGTATAGCCATGTGCAAGACCAGATCCTATCCACAGTGCAATACCTTTTGCAGCAATTGAAAGTCGAGCAAAAAGCCAGCGGGGTTTTGGTGGCCAATTCCAAAGATATGGAGGTGCCAGAGACCTTTTCCCAGTTTTTGAGCTCGGCACAGCCCTTGATTTCCACGATTTTCAATTCCGATCTTTCCGAGATCCTCTCCGACCTCCAGGCCGTGGTCAGCACGTGTTGCACATTGTACCCCTTGAATGAGCTCACCATCAAGAAGTATTTCCACTTAAAATCCGAAACTTCTGGAAATTGGGTGCAAAAAGAAACGCTTTCCATTCTTTCCAAGGTGGAAACGGCCAGTTTTGAGCGTATGACGTCAGCGATCGAGGGGCTCAAGAAATCATTTGTTTCTAGTCCTTCTTCCGCGGAAGAAATCGACCAGGTGGTGTTTGAACGGCTTCTCCAGCTCGATTCTTACGATCAAGCACTCAATTTCCTCCAAACGTCCACTGTTTCCTGCACAGTGACGTTCCCCTTGGCCCGGGGGCGATTCTGGGAGCTTTTGGAGAGTGCTTCCAATTTGGATGACCGCATTGGGAAGTTGAAACTTGCTCAAAACTGTCTTGAAGCAATGGCCCAGCTAGCACAAACGGAACAGCACCAGGACCAGGTGATCCGAATCCGGCACTTGTTCAAGGCCCTTCACAACCTCAAGAACTTCAAGTTGGTGTTGCACAAAAACCAGCCGATTACGCCAAAACACATTTTGGAAAAGCTCACCATGATCAGCAGCGAAGATAAGTTTCCTCCTATCTCACTTATTGCCATCATTTTGGAGCAAAACCCAAAGTCATATATGGCATATGAGAAGCTCTACAAGGTGGTCAACGACTTGGCCATCTATTTGGACCTCAACCTCGGTGAAATCAGCTTCCCGAAAGTCCAAAGTGCGTGTGTGGAGTCTGCTTTGATCGATAGCAATTTCTCCTTTGCATACAAGCATTCCAAGGAGTTGCTTGAGTACTTTGTGGAGAGTGGAAGAACTCACGAGCTCAGTGACCTCTGGCTCATGTTCTACCAGGTGGGGAAGTACATTCTGGCGGACTGGTTCAACGAGTACAATGAAAAGGTGCAAAAGGAGAAGATTGCAGTTTTATACCAGCAAAGAGAGATTCTCTCCATGGCCATAAAACATAGTAGTCCTCACCGGGGCTCAGTGGACAATAGCCGGTTATTGGTGGGTCAATTCAAGCACATCAATAGTGAGATCCAGAAATGGCACCATGATGCCAAGCAACACCGCAGTGAGAACCTTAATCGGGCAGTCAAGACCACACAGATGCAGATCCATGAGAATCTCAGTGGGATTTTGAGCGAGGCCACGATTTCAAAGAGACAGGCGGGGGAGAAGTTGACCCATCTCTTGACCTCGGGGCTTGGATGGGCCATTGGTGCGGATAGATAAAGGGTTCCTGAGGATTCGAGGGAATCTTGAATGGTCGAGAGAGAGGCAGAAAGATTGAGAGGGATGCCAAACTATTCAAACTATCCAAAAGAGTCCAAAAAAGTCCAGCTACAAAGGCTTGTAAGGAACCCCGACAGATCCAGTGTCTGTGGGTCTGTCAGTCTGAGGCCAGGGTCGGTAGGGACCGGAGGGATCCGGAACCTATTCAAAATGTCCAACAAAAAGGACCTTGAAACGGTGTGGAAAGGGTCTGAAAGATCTAGAAGATGGTGAAGCATCCTGAAAGGCCCTGAAGACCCTTGAAACACCTGCAAGCTCCTGAAATTTCCTGGTTCTAATGTCGAATGGTCACGAAAGACCCAAACTCTCCCAAAGTGAAAAAAGGGACTCCGGATAACAGTATTAATCCGAATTTGAAGGAATATTACTAATAGGGTGACTACTACAATGGGAACTACACCAGGGAGGTAGAAAGGGTGTCTAGCCTAAGTGAAGGAATTCTTGACTAAGAACAACCCCGATCGAACAAACCCGATCAAGAAAAATTCGATCGAACAAACCCGATCAAGAAAAATCCGATCGAACAAACCCGATCAAGAAAAATCCGACCAAGCAACAAATCCGGCTAGCTCTTGAAAGATCCTGAAGGAAGCTCTGAAGATTGAGGGTGGTACCGAGGGTCAAAGGATCAGAACACACAAAGATGGGGATCCAAAATCGAGCTGGAAGAATATTGAAAGCACCTAGAGAGATCTAGGAAGGTCCACAAAAGGTTCGTGAAAGGGTTAAGAAGGTTTGAGGGATGATTCTGGCAACCAGTCAGAATCACACAGGTGTATTCCTGAAGTGTTGTTAGGCTCATAGAAGGCTGACACTGGTTCTGCTACGGCTGGTTCTGCTACGGCTGGTTCTACTACGGCTGGCTCTGCTACTGCTAGTTCTGTTACTGCTGGTTCTGTTACTGCTGGTTCTGTTACTGCTGGTTCTGTTACTGCTGGTTCTGTTACTGCTGGTTCTGCTACTGCTAGTTCTGCTACGGCTGGTTCTGCTACGGCTGGTTCTGCTACGGCTGATTCTGCTACGGCTGGTTCTGCTACGGCTGATTCTGCTACGGCTGGTTCTGTTACTGCTGGGACACTGGTGGACATAGATGGTGGGTATTTGACTCACTGACTTGATTTCAAAGTTATGCTCCCATGCAGGTATATCAAGTCTACACTCAGATACTGTCGATCAATCAATGACTCTTGATGGCCTCGATGACTTCTTCGATGACTGCAGATATTTTTGATGTCGACATTATTATTTCAAAAAGTCACATGGAGACAATATCTCGGGTGTCCAGAGAAGTCATGGTGTGCATGCGATGTTCAAATCATCCCTTTTCGGATTTGACCCTCGGCATCGTATACTGAAGGAGCAAATGAAATAATCTTACAAACGGATGCCAAAAGTGAATTCAGGGAAGGAAATACATTCTGGTGTATGGCTTGGTGCACGGGTGTCTCGACTGCTCACTTCCTCACTCCACACTCACCTCACTCCACACTCACCTCCATCCACATCTTCCACGTCTACATCTGCACCTTCTACATCCACATACACCCACACACATTCACTGATTTCAAATCAGTCACTTAACATATCGACACACTCCACTGCCCCCACGTCTGTCGCTATGAGTGAACAGAAACTCACGGAATTGGCCATCTCCAATTTCCTCAAGACCAACGATGCGTGTGCACGCCAATACCAGATCCACCGGCGAAACGCGTTGGAGGTGAGCCAGCGGGTCCAGGCGGAAATTGCCAGTGGCGGCGAAATCCTGGCGGCCACCAAAACCCGGCTCGAGCAGGTGCAGTATGAAAACATGAAGATGAATGTCCAGTACCGGGCGCATATGCAGACGTTGCAACGGAACATGGGAGTTTTCGAGCAGCCGGGCCAGACGCCCGATTTGGACGGCCAGATTAGCGAAATCTCCCGCAAAAATGACGCTACTTCCAACGAGGTGCAGCGGATGGCGTCCCTGCACCGGCCGGTGGTGGAAAAATTGAGCCTATTGGTGAAAAACTTCGAGAACAGGGTGACCATCAAGAGCAGCAGGGCCAGCCGCTCCAAGACGGTGGCCTCCAGGGATGGAGGCGACAATGTGGGGGAAAATGCCGTTTTTCTTACGTACGACGCGTCTGTTTTTTCCAGGGCAGAGCTAGATGCTTTGTTTGCGCCGGTGACTAAACGGCTAGCGACTCTTAAGACCGTTGATGAAATTAGTAACAAGCCAGAACAGGAGATGGAGACAGAGCAGGAGGGGGGGAAAGATGAGAGCATGGAGACCGAGATGGAGGTGGAGTCTAAGCATATTGACGTGTCCAAGCATCTTGCAGAACATCTCCAGAATAGCAGGGCTTACACCAGACTCGACGATGGGCTGTACAGCTACGATATCTCGAAATCAGCCTCGGTGGACGTGGGCTCTGTCTCCATGAGCATACAGGAGTACGCCCAGGCCATCGATGTGTTGGTGCGGGATATCCAGGACTTGGTGGTACGGGGTGCCGAGGCGAAGGAACGCTGGGTGCTTAATGCCCGGAAGATTGAGATCATGCAATCTCTTTTGGACGATTCTATGGACACCGATCTTTCTTAGTGCATTTTTTTCGCCGGTCTAATGCAAGCGACTGGTTAAAGCGACATTAGAAGAATCTGATAGAAGAATTTGATTGAAGCTGAGAGAATCTGATTGAAGCTGAGCGAATCTGATTGAAGCTGTGAGAATCTGATTGAAGCTGAGAGAATCTAAGCACAGAAGAATCTGATTAGATCTGATGAAATCAGCTAATGGAAGATGAGAATGTGATTTCCACGCCGCGATGTCTACTCCGAGATGACTCGGAAGTTACAGAACAGTTGGTCCGATCTCTGCCCAGCTGTCGTGCCTGGATGCTGGGGCTCATGACTTTGGAGCAATCAAACCCTTTGGGATGAATTTGGTAATTTAGTCAATCGGTCTTGTTTGTGATGGTGCTCGAATGGGTGCTCGGATTCAGTACTAAGATGTGGTGACTTGAATGGACTGGGGTGAATTTAATCACTTCACTCACGGTGATCAAGGCAATTTGGGCCAAGGAAACGTTAGGCGAAGTGAAGTCCAACTCCAAAATCCTTTTCTGATCTCATAGCAAAAAAGTATCAAGAGTGAAAGGTATCAAGAGTGAAAGGTATCAAGAGTGAAAGGTACCAAGAGTGAAAGGTACCAAGAGTGAAAGGTACCAAGAGTGAAAGGTACCAAGAGTGAAAGGTACCAAGAGTGAAAGGTATCAAGAGTGAAAGGTACCAAGAGTGAAAGGTACCAAGAGTGAAAGGTATCAAGAGTGAAAGGTATCAAGAGTGCAAGGTTACAAAAGTATGAAGGATCTAAGCATCCTCCATCGGGCGCATAGCATCTGTGGAATACGAAAGGGTGATCGGGTTTTCCTTAGGGTTTATCTCTACATATCAGGGACGATATAGAGGAATTCATGGGGAATGGAACACGGGCTTCAACTCGTTGATATACCGTCCAAAGCCTTGGTCCACGTGCAATGCTTTTTGCCTTGCTGGGAGAACTCGGAAAGTGATATATATCCAGAGGAGGACAATAAGACTAACAACGACGAGATGAATAGCTGAACCGGAAGAATAAGGATGAATAGCTGAACCGGAAGAATGACGATGAATAGCTGAACCGGAAGAATGACGATGAATAGCTGAACCGGAAGAATGACGATGAATAGCTGAACCGGTTGGTGAACCGGTTGATAGCCTCAATGTACAGCACTCTGAGACGCAGAATGACCCACGCTTGAACCCAGGGTCAGAAGCCAATTGGGAGAAAAAGCCAAACTTTATCCATTATCTACTTTCTACCTCATGGTCACTTTATATATTACTCATCACTCCAACTCACAGAAAATCACACCAACTCAAAATCACAAAATGGCAAGCAGGCATCAGACATCACTAACAGGGACAAAGTGGAAAAGCCTGAAAAAGAAAATTGGAATGATACTGCGACCCGTGGAAGTCACAATAACTGGCATTGGCCGAGATTGACTGATAACTAACAGCTGACAGTTTGAATGATAAGCACTAATTTTGTCCGACTCTCCGTGTCCTGTGTCCTCTCACTCACTGTCCTCTCACTCACTCACTGTCCTCACTCACTGTCCTCTCACTCACTGTCCTCTCACTCACTGTCCTCTCACTCACTGTCCTCACTCACTGTCCTCTCACTCACTGTCCTCCCACTCACTGTCCTCACTCACTCACTGTCCTCTCACTCACTCACTGTTATCTTATGTAATGTCTGATTTCTATTTTTTCATCTTCAGTTCTGTCTCTCTCTGTCTCCACTTCTGCCTGTCTCTGTCTGTCTCCACTTCTGCCTGTCTCTGTCTGTCTCCACTTCTGCCTGTCTCTCTGCCTCCTCTCCTTCGTTTCGCCTACTCCACAGGACTAATCAAAATCACAGAGTCACCACGTACAAACACCATGTCGGTCTTCTTCACGGCCACATCCCCCTCGTTCTCTCCATAGATGTACTCCTCGGCATCGCTCAATACCATGTTACAGTGCGAGTCGTAGCCCTGCAACTTGCCCTTCAACTCACGAGCCCCACGCAACTTGACAAGCACGAGTTCGTCGAGCTGGTACCGGATGAGATCGAGTGGTTCCTCTTGCTGTGCTTCTGTTTGGATGGATGTCATGGTGTGGTGTGGTGTGGTGTGGTGTGGTGTGGTGTGGTGTGGTGTGGTGTGGTGTGGTTGTCGTTGGTGCGGTTGTCGTTGGTGCCGTTGGTGCGTACTACTGTATTCAAAGGCGCGCGATGAAACGATTCAACCACTAGCAAATTAAACAAACCAATACAGTGTTTTTCGAAACTATTCAAACCAACGCGGCAAAATGTTTCGTACTCCTTCGCACAGTCTTTCAAACCAAATGGTAATGTTTCACACCAACTTTCATTAGAATTCAATATTCTGACATGTTGAATCTGGAGGATTGCCTTATATGTAGTACATTTGGGGTCATTTGGGGGTCTTGCAATATCAATCAAGGGTCAAAATACATGGAACTGAAGTAGAAGGAGTACGAAACTCTTTAAATTATTGGTTTGCTTCATTTTGCTAGTGTGGTTTGAATCGTTTTATTGCGCGGGTTTGAATAGTTTTGAAAAACACCGTATAAAGAGTTCGTACCTCCAGTTCTGTTCCGTCCGTTTTGACCCTTGATTGGGTGTTTTCAAAAGTATTCAAACCAACGCCCAAATGTTTTGTTCTTCCTTGCAGACTCTTTCAAAGCAAAAGACACAATGTCACACCAATGAGAATCCAATATACAGTGTTTTGCAAAACGTTTCAAACCAGCCGATAAGATTCAAACCACACTAGCAATATTAAAGAAACCAATAATTCAAAAAGTTACTGTTTTGAATATTAAATTAAGACTTCACATAAACCGCTTATTTCAAGTCCTTGATCCTTAGCATTTTTTTAGTCATAAGTACAAAACTTTTCGACTTATCAGTTTGTTTAATTTTGCTAGTGTGGTTTGAACATTTTGCTGCGCTCATTTGAATAGTTATGAAAAATACTGTACTGAAATATACAGTGTTTTTGATAACTATTCAAACCAACATAGCAAAATGTTTCGTACTCCCTCGCACAGTCTTTCAAACCAAATGTTCACACAAACTTTAATCAAAATTCAATGTGATGAAATGTTAAATCTGGATGATTGTGTAATGGGTAATAAATTTAGGAGCCTTGCAATATTAGTCAAGGTTCAAACCGAAAGGAACTGAACTGCAAGGCGTACGAAACTCTTTCAATTATTGGTTCGTTTATTTTGCTAGTGTGGTTTGAATCGTTTTATCGAGTTGGTTTGAATAGTTTTATCGAGTTGGTTTGAATAGTTTTCAAAAACACTGTAAATGTGGAACATTGCCTTATTTGTAGTGGGGTCATTTGGGAGTCTTGAAATATCAACCAAGAGTCAAAACGGACGGAACTGGCCTGGAGACGGAAACGTTTTGCCTGTCACTGGTACTGCAAGACTCCCAAATGACCCCAAATACATATAAGGCATTCTCCAGATTCAACATTTCAGAATATTGCATTCTAATGAAAGCTGGTGTGAACATTTGAAAGACTGAGCGAAGGAGGACGAAACATTTGCCGTATTGGTTTGAGTAGTTTCAAAACACTGTAGTATCTAGTGTGTAGTGTAGTACAGTAGTAAAAGTATAGGAATAGAGTAGTACAGTAGTAATAGTATAGGAATAGAGTAGTACAAAAGTAATAGTATAGGAATAGAGTAGTATCTAGTGTGTAGTGTAGTGTTTTTAAGACTATTCAGACCAGCGCCACAGAATGTTTCAAACTGGCCCAACAAACGATTCAAACCAATAATTCAAAACGTTCCATACCTCTCCACTTCAGTTCCGTCCCTCCTAGCCCTTCTCTGGTACTGTAAGACTCCAAATGCAGTACAGTGTTTTTCAAAACGATTCAAAGCCGCACGATAAAAGGATTTAAACCACATTACAGTGTTTTTCAAAATTATTGAAACGAGCCCAGCAAATCTATTCAAACTAACGCAGCAAAATTCAACAAACCAATGATTCAAAAAGCTTCGTACCCCTCACAGTCTTTCAAACCATGGCGTAATGTTTTACACCAACTTTAATAAAGTTCATGATTCTGAAATGTAAATCTTGAGGATTGCCTCATACAGTACTTTTCAAAACTATTTAAACCAGCGCAGCAAAATGTTTCGTACTCCTTCGCACAGTCTTTCAAACCATGGCGTAATGTTTTACACCAACTTTAATAAAGTTCATGATTCTGAAATGTAAATCTTGAGGATTGCCTCATACAGTACTTTTCAAAACTATTTAAACCAGCGCAGCAAAATGTTTCGTACTCCTTCGCACAGTCTTTCAAACCAAATGTTCACACCAACTTTAATCAGAATTCAATGTGATGAAATATTAAATCTGGATGATTGTCTAATAGGTAATAAATTTAGGAGCCTTGCAATATTCATCAAGGGTTAAGACGGACGGAAGGGAGTGAAAGGGGTACCAAACTCTTTAAATTATTGGTTTGTATAATTTGCCAGTATGGTTTGAATCGTTTTATCGAGTTGGTTTGAATAGTTTTCAAAAATATTGTATGCATTTGGGGTTTGCCGTTCCACTCAATGGCTAAAACGAACAGAACAGAACTGGAGAGGGTTCGAAACTTTTGAATTCTTGGTTTGAATTGTTTTGTCGCACTGGTTTGAATTATAGTGTTTTTGAAAACTATTCAAACCAGCCAGACAAAATGTTTCAAAATCTTTTACACAGTCTTTCAAACCAAATGGCGTAATGCTTCACACCTTTTTTATTTAAAATTCAATGTGATGAAATATTAAATCTGGATGATTGCCTTATACATACTACATTTGTGAGACGTTTGGGAGTCTTTCAAAATTAATTAAGGGTTAAGACGAACGGAACTGAAATGTGACGGGTATGAAACGTTTTGAATTATGGGTTTGTTTAATTTTGCTAGTGTGGTTTGAATCTTTTTATCGTATTCGTTTGAATAGTTTTGAAAAACACTTGAATCGTTTTGAAAAACACTGTACAGTGTTTTTGTGTTTTTCAAAACGATTCAAACCCGCACAATAAAAAGATTCAAACCACACGATAAACAAATTCAAACCACACTGGCAAATTATACAAACCAATAATTTAGAGAGTTTCCTACCCGTCACACTTCAGTTCCGTCAGTCGTAGCCCTTCACTGGTACTGTAAGACTCCCAAATGTAGTCATCTATGGCAATCCTCTAGAATTAAGATTTCAGAATCTTGAATCCTAATGAAAGTTGGTGTGAACATTTGGTATGTAAGACTGTGCGAAGGAATACGAAACATTCTGCTGTGTTGGTTTGAATAGTTTTCAAAAACACTGTACTCTATCTTCTTAGTTCGAAACATTTTGTGGGGCCAGTTTGAAACATTCTGTCGCGCTGGTTTGAATAGTTTTTAAAAACACTGTACCAAATTAAACAAACCAATAATTTCTAGAGTTTCGTACCCCTTCCAGTTCAGTTCCTTTGCGTTTTGAGCCGGTTTTGAGCCCTGACCAATCTTGCAAAATTCCTGAATTTAATATATAGTGTTTTCCATAACCATTCAAACCAGGGCACCAAAATGCTTCGTACTCCTCCGCACAATCTTTCAAACCAAAGGTTCACACCAACTTTCATTAGATTTCAACTTTCTGAAATGTTGAATCTGATGATTGTCTTGTATGCAGTACCTTTGGGATCATTTAGGAGTCTTGTAATAATGGTCAAGGGTCAAAACGGACGGAACTGAAGTTGCACGGGTTCAAAACTCTATAAAGTATTGGCTTGTTTAATTTGCTAGTGTGATTTGAATATGGTGCGGTTTGCATAGTTTTCAAAAACACTGTAGATAATCTGGATTTGACATTTCATCACAGTGAATTTTATTGAAGTTGGTGTGAATTACCATTTGGTTTCAAAGACTGCAAAGGAGTACGAAACATTCTGTGACGCTGGTTTGAAAACTTTTCTAAAAGGCTGTATTTTGGTAACGGTACAGTGTTTTTTAAAACTATTCAAACCCGCGTAATAAAACAATCAAACCACAGTAACAAAATGAAAGAAACCACTTTTTTGGAGGCTGTCCGAAACTTTTTGATTTATCAGTTTGTTCAAGTTTGCTAGTGTGATTTGAACACTTTGCAGCGCACATTTGAATAGTTTTCAAAAACACTGTATTCAAACCCGCACGGTAAAAAGTTTCAAACCACACTAGCAAATTATACAGTGTTTTTTAAAACTATTCAAAGCGAAAAAATGTTTCACAATCCCTCGCAGTCTTTCAAACCAAATGTTCACACCAACTTTAATAAAATTCATTGTGATCAGATGAAATGTTAAATCTGGAGAAGGGTCTTATATGCAGTACGTTTGGATGACATTTGGGGGTCTTGTGCAATTTCAATCAAGTCAAACCGGACGGAACTGAAGTGAAAGGGCTACGAAACTCTTTAAATTATTGGTTTGAAACATTTTGCTAGTGCGCTTTGAATCGTTTTATTTACAGTGTTTATGAAAACTATTCAAACCAGCCCCACAAAATGGTTCGAGCCAAGAAGATAGAATGATTCAAACCAAGAATTCAAAAGTTTCGAACCCTCTCCATTCTGTTCTGTTCGTTTTAGCCCTTTACTGGTACGGCAAAACCCCAAATGAGTGCATATGAGGCAATCCTCAAGATTTACATTTCAGAATAATGAATTTTATTAAAGTCTGGATATTCAGTCTACTATTTTGGATATTCAGTCTACTATTTTGGATATTCAGTCTACTATTTTGGATATTCAGTCTACTATTTTTGCTATTTAGTCTACTATTTTTGCTATTCAATCTACTATTTTTGCTATTTAGTCTACTATTTTTGCTATTCAGTCCACTATTTTTGCTATTAGTCTACTATTTTTGCTATTCAGTCTACTATTTTTGCTATTCAGTCTACTATTTTTGCTATTTAGTCTATTATTTTTGCTATTCAGTCTACTATTTTTGCTATTCAGTCTACTATTTTTGCTATTCAGTCTACTATTTTTGCTATTCAGTCTACTACAGTGTTTTTCATAACTATTCAAATGAGCGCAGCAAAATGTTCAAACCATACTAGCAAAATTAAACAAACTGATACAGTGTTTTTGAAAACAATTCAAACCAGCGCGATAAACAATTCAAACCACACTAGCAAATTAAACAAACCAATCCTTCAAAAAGTATAGTACCCCTCCACTCCAGTTCCTTTCTGTTTTGAGCCGGTTTTGAGCCCTGACTAATATTGCAAGACTCCTAGATGTATTACCTATTAGACAATCATCCAGATTTAACATTTCAGCATCTTGAATTCTAATGAAAGTTGATGTGAACATTTGGTTTGAAAGATTGGTCGAAAGAGTACGAAACATTTTGCTGCGCTGGTTTGAATAGTTTTCAAAAACACTGTAAGTCAAAAAGTTTTGTACTTATGCTAAGGATCAAGGACTTGAAATAAGCGGTATATGTAAAGTCTTAATGTAATATGCAAAACAGTAACTTTTTGAATTATTGGTATTTTAATATTGCTAGTGTGGTTTGAATCTTTTTATCGTGCGGGTTTGAATCAATTTGAAAAACACTGTATTTTGGAAATTTAGTCTACTATTTTGGATATTTAGTCTACTATTTTGGATATTTAGTCTACTATTTTTGCTATTCAGTCTACTTTTTTGGATATTCAGTCTACTTTTTTGGATATTTAGTCTACTTTTTTGGATATTTAGTCTACTATTTTGGATATTCAGTCTACTATTTTTGCTATTAGTCTACTATTTTTGCTATTCAATCTACTATTTTTGCTATTCAATCTTCTATTTTTGCTATTAGTCTACTATTTTTGCTATTCAGTCTACTGGTGCTGTATTTTGGTCTACTGGTGCTGTATTTTGGTCTAATTCCATAATTTTAGTTATATTCTTATGGCAATTCATACCTTTTATTTTCGTGGCAGACGCTACCTACACTGGCATTCTCGTCTATTTTGACTATGTCCACTAATACTCTTTGCACACTATGCTGTTGTTCATGATACCCTGTTGATTTATGGTGGTGTTTCTTTCAGTTGTGTTTCGTGGTGTTGGTAGCAGACTCGGCAGGTCCACGTGACCGGCATGTGCGCGTAAAAAAATTCACCTCCACCTCTTTCTTCTCCAACCATGAGGCGGTTTCTGACCACAGTAGCCCGCTTGCAACGGACCAAGCCGCTCCGCTTCTCCCCCCACAACATCAAGTTGCGGCCCCCAATCGTCCCCACCCACAAGAACTTCGACGTGTCGCCCGACCACCCGTTATGGGCGTTTTTCCCCGAGGGTGCGAATTCCACACTGTGTTTCCGTGAACCAGAAGAGCTTCCGCTGCTGCTGAGGGCGTGGACCATGGAGGAATTGAGGCGGAAGTCGTTCGATGATCTCCACAAAATTTGGTACCAGACCTTGAAGCAACGGAACATCTTGGCCCGGGAGGTGCGCTTGGCGTCTTCCTTTGACTATGCCAATCTGGAGGCCTTTGATGCCATCGACGACAAATTGACCTTGACGCAGAAAAGATTGAAGCAGGTGCTTTTGGAGAGACAAGTTGCGTATGAGAGGGCGCAGTTATTGACGCAGGAACAACTCCAATTTTTGGACGACTTCCATGAAAAATACGTCAATGCTGACGAATCCCAGATTGCTGACTATAACAGCCGCTTGGTGCGGTTGCGCTATGCGCTTTTCGGGATTGAGCCTGATTTGGCTGAGACGGAATTGCTGGAAATCAACGTTAAGTTCGTGGAGGGGGTTTCATATGTGGCGCTGTTGAAGGTAGCCCGCCACAACGCTCATAACCAAGGTGATGATGTATTGCAATTACCATTGAATGGAGTCATGGAGGAGATTCCCTTCCTTTTGCGTGAAACTGAAGAGGCTGTGGCTGAGGTCCGCGCCTTGAGGGAGTCTGGCTCGAGTGTCAAGATCGATAAGATCAATGTGTTTGAGTTTATTAGGAATGTCTTGCGCTCTGTGCAGGAGACTGACTCGGCATAGTGTATATAGTAAAACTGCTGACATAACTACTGTCTAATAACTTTTGGCTGACATCAGAAGTTATGTCACTAGTTATTCGACATTTGAATGGAGGATCCTATAGACATTCTGAGTAGATGCTACTATCGATACCCTTGGAATTGGATATGCCCCGGGACATATAGGCCCACCTCAGATCGCCTGAATATACATATTTCTGGCTGGAAAAATACCGCTAGGATATCCAGCATTTCAGGATTCCAACCAGCCCATTTCCTAAACGATTCCAGCAAATAGAGGGTGTTTGCGTTGGGCCTTTTTCTGCGGAGGTTGTCTGGTGCACGGGTGTTTCTTTGCAACCCCGATTTAATTGAGTTCCGGCCATGCTAATCAACCGTACTTAAAAGCACCTAACCTTGACCAATGCCACATCGAGAGCCGTACCAAATTAAACAATGCAGTAAATTGGAGTTCTTGAAATTTTAGAATAGACAAGAACACCAAAGAAGAACTTGAAGTTCTAGAAATTGTGGAATGGAGTAGAGAGGTGTCGCACTCCATAGTTAACCAGTGACATGCACCAGAACAATTGACATATCTGAAGTGTTCCTTATTTTTCCATAACTTTCCATTATTTTCCGTGAACATTCTAGAATGGTTCCATTCTGTTCCATCTTTTGTTCAAAATCCAATGCTCCTCCTCAAAATCATTCGACTCATCATTTTGTTTGGCTGGATCTCAGTTAAAATCCGTGGTGTACGGATGTTCACTCACTTCTTCCGAGCATGCGCAAATCAAAAGCTCCACCACCATGGGAAACAGAATCACGGGATTTCTCGCCGGCGTCTTTCTTACCGGTGCTACTACCGTGTACACGGCTCGGCTCGTGTCCGGAATCCAGGCCAATAACTCATCGCTCATCAAAAACGCCGATGATGTCATCAACAACCGCATCCTCACGCACACTCATGAAACCAACCTTTCAGTTCCGGTCAACCGCAGAGGCGTTATTGTGAGCAGACCATCTGTGGCTGAAACCTGTAAGGATATCTGGAACGACGAGATCATCAAGATGACCAACCGCGTGTATTCCATCAACTGGTACAGGTGGGGACTTGAGATCGACAAGAAGGTCAACAAGCTCACGAATAAGGTGGCGGAGATGACTTTCGAGAAGAAGTAGCCAGCTTGGCCTCGACCTATGCTGACCCAGATTATGGCTTGCCAATGAAGAATTCACTCATCATCCTGCTTCGGCTGACCAGTTGGAGCAGTCTGCTCAGTGGTGTCTGTCAGTGAGGTTGCTCAGTCGTGTCTGTCAGTAACAGTGACAATCAGTAACAGTGTGATTCCATTTGCGTGTTAGTTTCGGTGTCAGTTTCAGTGTCAGTTTCAGTGTCAATGACTGATCACTGTATCGCCATGATCAATATATATGTATCGAAGTCATGTAAAGCATTTTAACACTGGTACCTCCATAGGCTCTGTGGGCCGCGCCATAGACCCTAGTTCAATCACTCTCCAATTCACTCTCCTCCACATCCTTTGTTCCCACTGGTTCCGGCTCGGCCTCTGTCTCGGCCTCTGTCTCGGCCTTGGCCTTGGCCTCGGCTCTGAAAGAACTATAGATGTCCCTGTATATAAACCAGTTGGCCACGGGTGCTACTATCAGAAACACCAACGACACCAATACCTGAAAAAAACCCCAGTTGCGGGGAAACACCCCAAGCATCGACGATGCAAGCACCCAGCCAATGAAATCCGTGTAGATGGAATCGTAGCCCTGGGCGAGTCGTGCCAATACCAAGTCACAGCATTGGAGCGACGGGATGGCAGCACTAGGTCCTTCGATTTTCTTGGTGATTTCCGGCTTGGTCTTCTGCTCCTCTGCATATCCTTCACTGGCAAAATTTCCCGGGTATACACACGACACCCGGTAGTTGTAAGGAGAGAGTTCTTGGCGCAAAACAACCGAGAGAGCCGAAAGTGCTGCCTTGGCCGGAGCATACTGACCATAGCCAATAAATGGAAACAGAGCCACGGTGGAGGAAAAAAGAATCACGTGCCGAGGCTTGAAGTTGGATGTCACGTGGCCATGTCTTTCTAACGCCACCTTATGGCCTGTATGCACTGTGTTGACTGCCGTCAAGTAATTGATCGACATTCCGGCAGCTAGTTCCGAGCCCGAAAGGTCACCAAAGAGTTTGGGGATCGACAGGCCGGCACAGCAAAAAATAAAGTCCGGGTCCATTTTTCTCCGGGTCAATTCCTGCCACATCTCCTCACACCGAGTGTAATCCGCCACGTCACACGCAATATAATCAATGATTGTTTCTTCAGCAGATTTTCCATTTATCTTTTTGGTAGATGAAGCCTTCTTTATACGTTCCACTTGTTCCTGGAGCTTCTTTTCTGTTCTGGCCACGAGTACCACAGAACACTTTTGTTCGTAGAGTCGGAGGGCAATATCGGCTCCAATGCCCTGCGAGGCCCCGACCACCAAAGCGGTTTTTCCTTCGGGGAGGAAGTGGCTCTTGGAAAAGTACATCTTTTCTGAGGTCAGTGGTTGTTATAGTAGTAGATGTCTGAAGAGATCGGTCAATATCCGTATGTGTACTAGAGAATCTGTACTCGTCAATATCGCAGTAGATCAAGTAGAAATTATCACTTCGTATTCGTGAGAATTCAGAATTTTGATACTTAGAATTGAGTCTTTTGGATCTTATTCTGTGTTGTCCCCGTAGTATTCGGTAGTTAGTCTGAGCCAGTGGATTGACGGAAGTCTGTATTCTGTATCGCCCAAATTCTTCGTGAAATCAACCTCAATTATGTCTGTCTATATTTCAATAACCTCGAAATGATTCTGGATCTTTATCTGAATCTTTATCTGAATCTTTATCTGAATCTTTATCTTTATCTGTGACAATTGATATGGAGTAACAAAGTGAGAAGAGTATTTCTGGATACCGCGAATGCTCACTTTGAAGCTCCAAAGTCTCTGAAACTGTACAGAACTGCTGCGAAAGGTGAGAACTGGAATAAATCATGAACCACACCAGAATACTTTTAATTGGGTTTTCCAAAAATCTGACTTCAATTCTTGTGGGTTCAATAGTCACATGACAATGACAAGGATTTTCTGGATTTTTTGAGTCGTGCAGGAGTATCCAGACAGAAGCAAAAGAGTCAACACAGCAAAATTTAATCATATTCCATGAATACGTGAGTGGATTGTTGATGCTTTCTCCACTGTTTTTGTCTTCCTTTTTGGTTGCAATACTCAACGCCATTGACACATTTATTCCATATCCACCTCCATCTTCATCATTCCAAAACTTGACAAGTCTCATCCTCAAGTCTTTATGAATACTCTATTGGATTAATAGTCTTCCAATGAAACTGCACTGAAACTCCATTTGTTCTGTGCGTTTCCTCATAGAATATATTGAAGGGGATTCCGGCCAATACTGGGTTGATACGGTATTAACTTTCGAGCCGGCGAGGCAAAAGGCCCAAAGCTATGAGCCTCTAAAAAAGAAACTGCAAAATATCAGCCTTATTTGTCTCTTTCTAAATGACAAGAGGCCCCAATTGCCGGTGGTCACCCACCAAGACCACTGCTTGCATCCTTTCACCAAAAGCACAATGTTTCACCAAAAGCACAATGTTTCACCAAAAGCATAATGTTTCACCAAAAGCACAATGACCTCGGCCTTTAATGCTTGTATTCTCTCATCAATCAATAACATATTGACCCTTAGCTATTCTATCTAGAGCACCCATATTCACAGCAAACCCATAAAACACCATTTGTCTTCGAAGCTGTGTGAGTAAAACTTTCCGAATCATTGGTTGTAATTATTTTGTACTACAGTGGGATGGGTTACTTATATATTGAATCTGCACGTTGGGTGGCAAATGCAAATGCAAATGCAGACACAAACACAAACATGAAATGCAGCGATCTGAAACAGTAAGCTATTATCCGGGTATATAAAGCATACCGCGCCCCGCCAAAAATTGCAGCCACATCAAAATGCCTTAACCAACAAATTTCCTCCGCCAACAAATTTCCTCCGCCAACAAATTAATGCTTTCATTGGTCTACAATTTTCGATTGATGATACAGTGAATTAATCACGTGAATATTTTTACGTTTGACAATTAATTGCTGTCAATCTCATGAATTACACCGTCTCCTTTTCTTTACGGTCAGAAAAGATGACTCCCCAGGCATTGATAGGATCCAATTGTTCAAAGCTAAATAAAGGGACATCACTCTACTTTGACAGACCAGTTGCAGCAATTAAATTGGCAATAAACAAAGTATATCAAGTGAATTTTGTGAGGAAGGACTCGGAAGGACTTGATTTACTCCAGGGAAAAGTCCCGTTGCTAAAGTGACCAGCAAAAAGTCAAACAGAAAATTTGAGATTCCAAATTAAAAAGGCTGCTTACTAAGCATTTTTACTCCCAAAATTAGGGTGGGTAGTTCCAGATAGCACAAGGCAACAGTGATATAAACTGTATGACAATATATGAAGTGAGTACCTGACTAATCAGCTAAAATGGAAGGCATACTTATATTGAGGGTAGGTTCTGCTAATGGCTCTTTAAAGTTCTATTTATAATTGGAGTTAGATCAATCACTAACAACTTTTAATCGGACTGAATCTTAACCTGATTGACGAGTTATTTGGCATTAGACACATGTCCTCCTACTAAAATTTTCAGTTCTATGAATAATTGTTAGTGTAGGTTGTTATGTGAATACCTTTCAATATTCCACTAACTCTTGATTGGGTATTCCATAGATGAAGGACGAGAACCAACTCTGAAAAAATACTAAATCAAGACAGCTTGAGAGTATTGACTTGGGGTATAAGCTAAGAGGTCAATTTTAGTGCCCTGTGCTTGACAATTTGTGGATTACTTACATGAACTATGTTCGTGATATTTGATCTATTATTACTCCCTAATAATCGACCTCCCTTTGCGGCCACATCAAGTGAAAAGTACTGTTTCCGTCCGATCAACATTAGTCACGCCACTTAGCGCCACAGTGAGTAATGAACTGGGAGACCACGTGTGAAATTGTGGTGCTGCAATTTTTTTGGAGTTATCTTTTGTGAAAATGGAAACCCAG
The DNA here is from genome assembly GCA_002374405.1 of Metschnikowia cubensis. Lineage (NCBI taxonomy): Eukaryota > Fungi > Ascomycota > Pichiomycetes > Serinales > Metschnikowiaceae > Metschnikowia > Metschnikowia cubensis. The sequence continues at coordinate 45,317 of NKZA01000090.1, forward strand.
TCGGATGTACTTGTGGTTTAATTTTTCGTTGGATTTGAAATCGCAAAACGGTGCCTGGCCAATGGCACGTAACCTACTGCCCAAGAGACTTCCACAACTTCTACAACTGAAAACAATGGAAACAATTCTTAAGTTCTTCTCCTGAATCAATATGAGCATGGGAAGTCTATTTCGTTGAACATTTCTGATGCGCGACTGCATCTAAGAGAGGTATCGATAATGAAAGATCTACCAAAAACCAACCCCAAATCCTAATCCCAATGCTAATAATTCACCGATTCCCCCCGCATGCCTGGAATATTTTTCCTTGGTGTTCAGCAAGTACCGGGTATTCAGCAATCTGTTCTTCAGTATAGTTCACCTCGATCTCAGGCATCCAGCAGAACACTTGTGGCTGGCGGGTGGGATTCGGAACATAGTATGTCAACGTGCCAATGTACGTTTTCCAAAGTGGAGCATGAATCAATATAGGTTACTTCTTGAGCATGTCAGGCACAAAGATGATGACTTGAGGACATACTCTTATGGCCTCGATGTCAAGGTCAAGGCCAATCCCATCGTGAGCAGCAAACTCCCTAAAAATGACGTTATTGAGGAGTGCATCTAAGTCCACAGCAACAGATTCAGGCAAATCTTTTTCCACAGGCAAGGTGATTTTAAGAACTTTCTTCCGGTTTAAAAGACCCCTTTTCATTGACTCTTTATTTGGATCTTCCTTTGATTCTTCAATTGGCTCCTCAGGAATCTGTTTCTTCCACCACTTCTCCAAACGACGTACCCTCCTTTCAATCTCCTCCATGGCCTTCGCTTTTATATCCTTGAAGGCCTCATGGATATGACAAAGAGCATTAATGGCCTCCTCAAAAGGAAAGTTCTGAGTACCATTGGGCTTCAACTGCAAACCCACCTTGGGGCCTCCCGTCTTAAGCTTTATGAGTTTTCCGGCCTCGGCTGGAGTATAGCTCTTATAGCTTTTGACCAACTTTCTCTGCTCCAGGGGATTATGTTTCCTGAAAAAATCAGCAAAAATCAACTCCTTTTGAAGCTGTTCACGGAGTTCGAAGTCCACCACACCCAGAAGAACCGAATTTACTACAACCGCGTTACAGTTCATGTGGTAGGCCTGTTTCCATAATTCAGTGGTTAGATTCAACGACCACTGGAAAACACCTACCCAGGGGTAAAACGCTTGGATATCTGCAATGGAAGGGTTTTCTGATTGTCTCACTTTTTCCTTCAATTTGCGTCTTTGCCTGGGGTCCCTGGGCAACTTGGTGGGAACAGGACATCGGTGTGGGGGATAATAAGTAGCCAAGTGTGTTGCACGATCAATTTCAGTGGGAATATTCATTGTTCAGTGTTCCTTCCGGCTTCAGATTTGAGATTTTTAAGTGATTTGAGATTTTTAAGTGATTTGAGATTTTTAAGTGATTCGGAATTTTCAGGTCATTATCGCTTTGTTGGATTCAGGGGATCATTCGTCTCCTTATTTCTTGGTATTGTCTGCTAAACAATGGGGGTGAATCTGGAATAGTCAAAAAAGTCGTCAAAGGAGTCGCCAAAGGAATTAACGAAATAGACTGCGAGATATTCCGTTCTCTAAGTTTATTTTGGTCTTTCGCTTGCAACTTTGACTACTTGAAGTCTCAGAATCAGGCAATACTGGCGTTTTAAGCTGGAGTGGAGTCTGCATACACACCAATAGAGTAGGGGAATGGAATCGATTTCATCCCTTATCTACTGAATTGTGATGGTTTCTATATCTGGACACGCCTGAAAGCCACTGACGTTGGTGGATGGGCCCGTACACCAGTATGGGTAGACCCATCATACAGAAACAGATGAGCTGCATGATATCAATTATCACTGCCGTATGGAAACTTGGAACAGTACGATCTATCATTATAGAACTGTGGGGGGACTATAAGGTACTGCACACTGACCGTGCAACAGGCTCAAAGCAAAAAAAGACAAAGAAACAAGGAATAATAATTATGTCTTTGATGGCGACAAGTGGTTTGTTTCGGCGCTGGTGACCTCAGTGCAGTGTATGGTTAAGATCCGGGAAACACCCATATTTGAAACACCCTTCATTGGCCATTAGTTTCAATATTTTAGGTCTGGCGGGCTGGAAGGAATATTAGGGATATCAGGAAAGAATATCAGGAAAGAATATCAGGAAAGAATATCAGCAAAGGAATAGTGGTGGTGTTTTAACAGGTATAATGTACTTAGGTGCAGTACCTCACCTGCATACAACTCGCATCTCTGCTCGCTCGCACCCACCCAACACCATCACCAACTTCCAGCACCTAAACCCACCCATATCCCAAATCCGTACACCACGATGTCTGGCCGCCAAGGAGGAAAAGCCAAGCCTTTAAAGGCTCCAAAGAAGAAAGAGCAGGACTATGACGAAGAGGACCAGGCCTTCAAGGCCAAGCAGAAGGCCGACGCTGCCGCCAAAAAGGCCATGGCCGAGAAGGCAAAAAAGGGTGGCCCTATGGTCGGCGGAGGCATCAAGAAGAGCGGCAAGAAGTAGATGTATAGGAATAAATTTCTTTGTTTTATCTCGTATCTCTTCTGATCATTGATGCATTGTTCATGGGTTGGTGGACTCTGTTCGCCAACGATGAAGCAGTGACTGTACTATGGAGTATAGCCATCCAAATAGACAACAGAAGATATCCACTTTTCTTCATGAGATCAACTTTTGCTTTCTTCCAGAGAACGGCCTTAGAGACACCTGTCTTTTTAGAGAAACCGAGGTGGAGGAAATGTCAACCCTCGCTTTCCTGGCACCTGTGGGTGAAAAGAGCACTTTGGAATCTTCGAAACGGAATCACAATCAATGGCTGTATTGTAGGCGGTCTTCATATTGAGAGTGAAAGCACATTGAATTGCGTTTCAGAGCACTTTTTAATGGAGCACTTTCAATGAAACACTTTCAATGCAACACTTTCAATGCAACACTTTCAATGCAACACTTTCAATGTAACACTTTCAATGCAACACTTTCAATGAAACACTTTTAATGCAACACTTTCAATGTAACACTTTCAATGCAACACTTTCAATGAAACACTTTTAATGCAACACTTTCAATAGAGTGGTGCAACGAGTAAACATAATATACTCCTTGCATCACTATAGTTGTGCCACTTCTGGTGGACTCAATAGATAGCATGAAATCCTTCAAGAATTTTGAGTCTGTAGTCTCATGAATCGACCAAGACCAAAACCAAGACTCCAACACATTCGACCAAGACAACCATTTGGCAAAAGGACCGCTTCCAGATCTCTCCATGAGTCAGTTCAGTAACCAGGATTCTTCATGAGTCAGTTCAGTAACCAGGATTCTTCATGAGTCAGTTCAGTAACCAGGATTCTTCATGAGCGAACAGAACAAAATGAAGAAATCTTATCCTAAGTCTGTGTGTCTGGTGTGTTGCTGGTCTCGCAGAACAAACAACTTTCCTCCTCAATCATCCAACCCGTACCTTTTCCGTTTGCACTCGAGAAGGGGTATTCTTGGAGAATTCCTTTTCTTGGATGAATCTTTCAGGTGAACTTTATTCTTTCAGGTAGTCGCTGAGTCTTAGGGCCTTAGGAAACTCGAAAATCTCGTCATAAACCTTTCGTGCTGGGAAAACACATCTTGGTCTATCAAGAAATGTGACTAGTCGTTTGAGGCCACTATCAGAGAGTGTTACCGCTGTGTCTCAAGAATTATAACGTGATAGTCGCGAAGACCACTATTTGTCCAACCCTCAGGTACCACCCGGGGACCCCATGATATCAGTAGTGATCGAGCAATCGTCCCAGGTATTAGACCTTTCAAGAATATCCTAGTCAAGAAGTAATTCTTTCCCAGCCTTCAGAACTAGTAGTTCCAGAACTAGTCATGCTAGAGCTAGTGCTTCAAAACTAGTCATCAGACTATTGGATTGAAGCCAGAAACAAACTTCAATACCACTAAGCCCGTAACATCCCCTTAGATAACCTTCTGACTAGAACATCTCTTAAGGTTCAAAACATTTGGGACTCTGGTTGGGCCCGACTGTTAAGTTATCTCAAAAAGCTATCCCTTTAGCCAGTTTGAGTTCTTGAAATTTGAAAATACTCACAACTGAAAATCTGGACTCTTGGAAACCTTAAAGCCAGTCTTTTAACTGACTCTTAAACTGGCTCAAACTGATTTTAATCGGGAGCATATCCTCCTCACTAGAAGCCATAAGCAGACTTCTTCACCACAACCTGCGAGCACTTTTTCTTTATGTCCACATGCTTGTTCTTCCTTGGTGTACTTCCAGCTCTGTTGGTTTTTAATACCAGTCCATTGTTATCTTTCAAGATCTTGGGTGTCTGTTCTCTTTGACTGTTGCTTTTGGTACCATGTACTCTTCCTGAAAAGTACTTGTCGTAACCAAGCTCAGTCGGCTGGTTTTTTAAAATGTTGGGGTATGGTTTCCGTACACTTTGAATCCTGTCGGTCCGGTTTTCAACTCCCAAACGAAGCTTTGTTAAATGCATAAACCTTTCTGTTGTCCGGATACTATTTTGCTTAATGCGGATGAGCCAAGCTTGCGTGTCCCTCAAATAGGCCAAAACTGTCTTTAGCTGCGTAGTGTCTGATTCCAATGCTTCCTTAGTCGAAGTTGCCCTCATTGTATGCTATGTCTGGGCGACTGATGTCTGCTTGCCAATTTTAAACCTGAGTAGCTCCTGATAAAACCCTAATGATTTTTCGCCTAAAGGTGCTTTATCATGGTAATATATTCCCATAAAAACGCTTTGACCGTTAATTGGAATGTATTCCTGAAATTTGGTGAGTGGACCCTGGATGAATGGTTTTTGGTGGAGTGCCACCTTGGGATTTCGTAGTGTTTCAGCTTTAAGTTGTGGGCAGGAACGTTTTTCCACATAGCAGTATTAGCCAAGATAATGGCCTTTTTGAACTCTTTCTCGGTTTCAGGAAATGCCGAAATATTGTCGATGTCATCTTTGAACTTGGAAACCCCGAAACTATTCACCAGCACCACTAAGCTGGATTTCTCCATGAACTGAGGCAAAAGCACCATTACTCAAACTGCTTTTTAAACAGAATCTTAAACGGATCTTGTAACTTCAAAGTTCATCAACAATATTCTTAAACCTCACCACTCAGTTAACATAATGACATCATATGTATAGACTGTATAGGCTGAACAGACTATCTGTAAACTCTGTAGAGGGTAATGTTAGTAAAGGGATGCCTGATGTCATTAGCCAACGATATATCAAGCAGAAAATAACTTCAACAGGCTTCTAATTTGGGAGTCCAATAATTAGAGGTCATTCTGAAAAATCCCCCGATTAGGTCAAAATTAGTCGTCAACTTCAACACTCAGTAGACCTGAAGGAGTGAGAGTGTTTGGTTTGGTGACAAAGGCCTAACCTCAAGCCCCAAATCCTCTGGTAAAAACCTTCCATAGACGGATGTTGGTTTGTATCATGAAAAAAATGTCAGGCGATGAGTCTTAGCTTTATATATTCTTGCAACCCCACGGAGTGTATCTAAAACTCGATTGCAGATCTGAATCACTGCGGGGACCGAATTGCTAGGCTCAACACAGAAGTCTAGAAATACCACTCCAATCATATCAAGGGGTACCAAAAGTGGTGTGCACGTAGTATCATGCATGGTGGAAAAGTAGCACCATGTGTGGTGGACAACCATGAGCAGTACTTGAAAAGAATCCTTCCACAGGATCATAAACCAGGAAGACAACCGAGACTGGTTGGGTATCACGTACACTAGGACTAGCACCACAACAGACAAGCCAGAGCCGCATCAGGATATGGTTCTAGAACTAGGACTCAATTAACTAGGACTATCTGTATTGTGTAATGGGTGTCTCAGAAGGCCTCCTCCACCAATGCCTTTTATTCTAGTTAGAAAATAGTATAGTCTGTAGATGTTGTAGCCTGTATAGCTTAGAAGTCTGTAGAGTTTGATAAGGTGTAGTGTGGTAGTTTGGTAGTTTGCCTGGTTGTATAGCTTGATATTTGCCTCGTTGTATAGCTTGATATTTGCCTCGTTGTATAGCTTGATATTTGCCTGGTTGTATAGCTTGATATTTGCCTGGTTGTATAGCTTGATATTTGCCTCGTTGTATAGCTTGATATTTGCCTCGGTGTATAGCTTGATATTTGCCTGGTTGTATAGCTTGATATTGTGCATCATCAGACTGGAAGTCTCTCAATAATTTCCTTACTGCTATTAGTCCAACTCTCTTTTATCATAGGTTCTGACTCTTTTTTGCTGTTCTATTATCGTTTCCTCCTTTTCATGTTCTCCCAGTTTTGTCTTCCTCGCCTTCCAAAATAAAAAAGCCGAACCCGATTAAATCACAAAGCTTGCAAAAGTCACATTAACCTGTTCAAGAGTAAAAAGTAAAAATTTCTTGGTTTTGGGGGAGTGCGGGTGGTCTCCTTATATATTCGCATGGCTGCAAAACATGAAACACCCCTTGTGAGGGGAATGCATGCTTCGCGATTCTATATAAGGAGGCCGTCCCCCGTAAAAATTGCCACCACATTTTTTTCACCAAGCAAATCTTTGGAGATGTGAATAGTTGGTTATGTGAATATTTTTATATGAATATTTTTATATGAATATTTTTATATGAATATTTTTATATGAATATTTTTATGTGAATATTTTTATGTGAATATTTTTATATGAATATTTTTATGTGAATATTTTTATGTGAATCTTTTTATATGAACATTTTTATATGAACATTTTTATATGAACATTTTTATATGAACATTTTTATATGAACATTTTTATATGAATCTTTTTATATGAACATTTTTATATGAACATTTTTATATGAACATTTTTATATGAACATTTTTATATGAATATTTTTATATGAATATTTGGTTACTATGGGGCCTGGGCCACGGAGAGTAACTGGAAATTGCAGAGGATTAGAGCAGACTGATACCTGGAGTCACTATAAGAAAAGGTCTGGAGAATCCCTTGGTTCCAGCATGAGCAGTGACAAAAATTCGAACCAGTCCCTGAAGATAAGCGCAATACAAAGAGTGCCACGGTTATACTGGGGAATGTATAGGAAGACCAGAATAGCGAGGTGGGGTACTCGTTTTCCTTGAAAAGAACCGCTCAAAATATTATCGATTAATGTGGTGACTATATGTCGAATATGTGGCAATTATTTGTGAATATGTGGCAGTTCTTTGGTTAATGCAGCAACTCCTTGGTTAATGCAGCAACTCCTTGGTTAATGCAGCAACTCCTGTTAAATCCAATTGATGTATGGTTGCTGAGTTGAAAAAAAGCAACGAAGAGTTCTTGGAGCCAGCCTAATGTGGGGTTTGCTAGCTCTGTAGATTTCAAGTTGAGAAAGCAGGTGGCAACTTTGCTGGGACCATGACAGGTTCTTTTTGAAGTATGACTACTATTTACTACTGACTGCTATTTACTATTGTCTACTACCAATTGCTTGACTCTGTCTATTACTGCTGGTTCAGTAGTGCAACATCTTAGTGTGGAATCAGAGCAGTCGAGGTTGAGAACAGAGACTAGTGTATCGCTACTTGGATTGACACTGAAACGAAATCACTCAGTGGTGGGAATGAGGTTGAAAAAGGACACAGACATTTGCTTCGGGTTAAGTATGGATGCTTGGAATGAGTTCTGCTTGACTAGTCTTCTAAGAGCACACTCCTCTAATGGTAAGCTTCCAACCACTGAAGAACTGGTCTAGAATAGGCCAGTCGAGAAATGGTCTAGCATTTGTGTGGAACTAATCTGGAACTGCCGATCAGTATAAGATTGTTTGGTAGATATTTCGATTCCCTATACACCAGACCCACAGGACAACAAAGTACTTACTACATAACTGGAAGTCGTCTTTATCTGGACGCGTTTCATATCATAGTCGTTTTACGACATCCGAGACCTTCTTGTGGGCCGTGTTCTGCGTCTCATTTTCATACCTAAGACTTCTTGTGGACGCCCCACTTACATAGCTGGAACATCCACCGAGCATCAAAGGAGTCTACCAAAGAGCTGGCGCCCTTAATTTTGTTCCTTTGGGGTCTCGCTGGAGATACCTCTGTTGCAGACAATCTCACGGGCGCACTCTCTGCGCAACTTGAACAATTCGTCGCCAGAGTAGGACTTCTTGGAGTCGTCGATCCATGCACACTTTGGCTCACGGTCAAGGACTGGCTGCACACACAAGATGTCGTTGATACATTCCTTAGGGATCTTAGTCCAGTCCTCCTCGTTGAGGTTCTTACAAGACTCACCGTAGAAGTCGGTGTCTCTGTGTTTCAAGAACAAAGCTGGCACCTTGGTGTCCTTCCTTCTGGATCCTCCCAGTTTAGCGATGACGTTGCAGACAGCCGTACGCTTACATTCTTCAGACATATTCGAGATTTCCTCTGAAGAAAATTTCTCTTTATCGCCGAAGTGACATTCGTCGGAGCTGGGGTTCTCCTTTGAATTGTCACAGAATACGGACTTAAGGCACTCTCTTGGAACTTCAGCGACTTTCTTATTCTCATATATGGAACATGAGTTACCAAAGTGGTCCTTTGGATCATCGTCTCTCTTGGCGAAAGTCTCACTAATGAGAGACAAGTAGCTATCTTCCTCAGCGATTGGAGTAGCAGATGGATCAGCGATTGGAGCAGCAGATGGCAAGGCAGTGGCGACGGCAAAGATAGCAGCGAGGAGAATAGTAGTTTTCATGATGGTTGATGTGATAATGATGATAATGATAGAATGGGGACGGTGGACGGGTCCCTTTTTATAATCCGAGTGAGGCTCATCTGGGACCCATCATTTCTCGACATGGGCATCTAGGGTCTAGCCTGTATGTCAGATCACTGTGCTTTTCTTGACTTTCGAACACTGCAGCGATGCCTCGTACATCTCCAAGCGAAACGCATTGTTACCAAATTGCTCAACAATGCAGCAAGTTGGCGCACAGCCCACAAACAATCGGATCGGCTTGAGTTCCCCTCAGATAGCACGGCCTTTAATTTCGAGATACAATCACCAAAATTAGTAATCACATTTTAGTGCACTGTCTTTCTCGAAGGGGTAGACTCAAGTGGCGGTCGAAAGGATTCAATTGGTTTCGAATCAATGCATTGAGCACTTTGGACTGGTAAAAAACACAAGACCCCCATAGTCTCAATCACTATCATTCCAAGAAATCCACCGTTGCTTCCAGAACGACCAAGATGAAGTTTCCAGAAATAGAATCCATGAGTCGTGGAAAAATATGTTCTGGCCCCCTTTTTGGATTAATGGTCATACTCCTTCAAGGACAGGTTCCAAGAGCTTGCTGTGCGCAAACTTTGCATACTTGGTTTAGACAATAGCATTTTCTCAAGCTGCTGTATGGTGAACCAACCCCGAGAATTACCCTGAAACAAGTATAGACTCAAATGCAGTGAAAATAATGCAGGTTCTCCGGTGACACGTGCCAACCTCATAAACGCTATTGTGCCATAACTTCGTATTACGAGCCCAAATCTCAACCACACGTGCCCATGTTTCGAAGTCTCGGATCCACACCTTAAAGGCTTAGGTCCCCAACTTAAAAACACTCCCCAACAGCTTAAACAAGCTCCGAAATGCTGCCTCGAGTTTCTCCACTCCTACCGCATTAGCTCCGCCATTGTTTGCTTTGGCATGATTCAGACGCGCATAATCTGAAACTCCGCCTTCGATAACAATAAGGTGCTGAATCTTAATCGGATTCCAATAACAATATGCGCGCGGCGTTACCACCGAAATCCGAACACCTTGCATTTGGAGGGTCACGCTTTTGAACCCATGTGGTCTGAAGGTCCTAACCCTGCAAATTTCTTGCAATTCTCTTTGTTTTGAAAATGGCAGAGCCCGTCACGTGGCTTCTCTTGGTAGACCGTGATACCAAATTTTCTTGGTTTCACATGGGCAAAGCTGGATCCAAAGAAATGTTGGGGACTCTCAACAAAGAGGAGGGGACCCCTGGCCAAAAATAGACCAGGTTTGATGCGGCCCTGCCTTCAGCCCTGTATGTATAGGCTTAATCGTTGGATCGCCTTGATCCAATGAACAAGTATTCTGGCCTTTTTTGGCTGATCGTGGCGTCAACTATCCCATTGCCCAAACAGAACTGGTTATTTAGTCACACGGACTAGTCATATGCAACAGTTCAAATGGTAGCATGGTTGTTAATGCAACAAAATGGAACTGTGTAAGACGCATTCGTCTAGTAAGATAAGACTATTCATCTAGCACGACGAACATGTCCATCGAGCAACATGAGGCTATTTTCAACTCAGACGTTGCTTTATTTGGCCCCAACGAATTGAAGAGTCAGAAAAGAGTCTTTGGATTTTTCTTGTTGTTGATGAAACGTTTTGTGAGTCAATTTTAGTCTTTGGTTCAGTTCGTGGATGCTAAAGTGTGGGCACTGCTCAATTCAATGCTACTCCACCTCCACCTCTCCATCTGCTGCTCGGAATTCTTCAAGATCTTATCGTGTTCATCAACCGGCTTCCAAAATGAATTTAAGGGTTCCACAGAGATCCGCCTGGTTGATTTAGTTTTGTTTGGTTGATACAAAGCCATGGTTTTCTTCCCACTTTTGTTGGTTCACTTTTGATCTGATCAGCATCAAACTCTTGGTCAAACTCTTGGTCAAACTCTTGGTCAAACTCTTGGCCTGAATTTTGCCTGAATTCTGACTAATTTTTCCCTTGTTTTTGTTTTTGGCCTTGCTTGACGTGAGTAGCCACTTCCTCACTAAGAAACACCTAGTGAGGTAATCTCCAGTTGCCTAGGCATGTGATTTAAACATCACATAACTTTTTGTCAACTAAAACATATAAATGTATAGGTTGATCCATGAAGTTGAACACTGTTGTTAGTTAAATGTCTCCAGGTATGTTGATTCACTCTCTCTGTTGGTGGAGTAGTTTCCACTGTAGTCATCCTATTGATACCATTTCCTAATATTTATACCAATTCCAAATTCTCTTTAAAACCATCAACTAATCTTCAGTAAACTACCCTTAGTCTTTGGGACTGATATCTCTGAACTTTGGTGATACTTTTTCGTATCTCGGTTGGGGCTGTAAAAAACAGAAGGGGGGAGGCCGTATTTATAGCCGTGCGTTTGTGTGTTTGTGATCTGAAACATCAATGCACACAAATGCGCAATGCAGAATGCAGAATCAAACGTGTTTCAGAATCCCTGGGGTAATGTGGGAACATATGAAACGTGGGGGAGTTTCAGAACTACTGGACTATATTTAATTGAGTATAGAACTACCTGATTGGTGTAGTGATGCACGGCGCTTATCACACGTTATGCAGACGTGCGTTAAAAAGGTTTCAGTGCAGCACGCTCCTACATATGGCGAAAACTGCTTTTCATAGGCTGATTGGCCTTGCTCGTATAAAATCATAAATGCAAGGTCGTTCTAGTACCAACTGTGAAGTGAAGGAATCGTATATCCAAAAGGTTATGAGCCCACACTTATTTTTGGTCACACGCACTACCCTTTATATGCAGGTTTTACATATACCACTACACCTTAGCCATGAAGCCGTTATTATAAGTATTATGGGTATACATTATGCTACATTATGCTATATTATGCTATATTATGCTATATTATGCTATATTATGCTATATTATGTTTTAATTATGCTATAGTATCTTGTATGCTCTGGGTTGCTATGATTTCTGCGAGACTCTGGTTCTTTGTTTGAATGATGGCCATTAACCCCATTAACTTTCGTCACTTTCACTAACCAAATATCCATTAATAGCACCCGTTAGGGTGAATATAATCAAGCCTTTTCCTTACTTATCACGTTCTTGTTTCGGTTGCACATGATCTCACGTGCACACTGCACACTCTGGTCGCCAAACTCCTGCTCATTGTACGTCTTTTTAGAGGGGTCAAGAGTGGTACATTTGGGCTCGTCTGCTGGAATGGGTTGAGTACACAAGAGGTTGTAGTAACACTCATAGGAAGCAGCGTACCAATTCTTCTCGGTAAGGTAGTCCGTACACTTCACTGAGAATTCGTCGAATTCGTGGTATTTCGTGTATACCCCGGTCAACTCAATGTCTCTGACCGGTTCAGACTGCTTTGGTTGTTCTTGTTGTTCAGGCTTGGCGTTGACCTTTTCCTGCAGGTTGACAATGTTGCAGATGGCCTGCTCCACACAGCTATCGGACATCTTATCGATTTGGGCTTTGGAGAACCTCGTTTGACCGTTGAATCCACAGTCCTCGGTGCTGGGGTTCTCCTTTTGCTTGTCACAGAACAAAGGCTTGAGACACAATTTTGGCACCTTTCTGGCGGGCGTGGCCTCCCATATGGAGCATGGGTTTCCGTAGTGGTCTCTTGGCACGTCGTCTCGCTTTACAAACGACTCGTCAAGAAGAGACAAGTAGCTGTCTTCCTCAGCGATTGGAGCAACAGATGGCAAGGCGTTGGCAACTGCAAAGACGGCAGCGAAAATAACAGTAGACTTCATGATGATTGAAGGTGATGGCTGAAATAATTCTGGTTTTGCATTGGGGGGTAGCTCCCTTTTATAACCGGCATCAGCGACCGTAGCATGCTTCTTTTTTTTTAGCGTGTAGACCTGGCAGTTTCTTGGGCAAAGCCTTCGCAGCCACTTCCAAAAAAGAAACGTTGCTTATCGTCCGAACAATGCGTCCTCGCGTTGTCACTAAACTTCACACAATAGGATGTTTCAAAATAAGTTTCGTCCAGGGTCACCGTCCATGGTATCAGGCCAAAAGCAGTCTGAAGCTTTCGACTAAATTGACGAGTTGATTGCCGGTGGTTGCCGAAACAAAATGACGAAATGGATTGTCGGTATTTGCCAAGCCTGTTGATGTATGCGCGACTATTTCCCCACTAAAACCGGCGAGTAGTACACCATAAATCACAATAGTAATCGATACCCAAACTTCAAAACAACATGCACCAATCAATCGGATTTCTGAGATAATGCGGTGCAATTTTGAGAGCTCAAAAAACGCTGATTTGATGTTTTTGCCTCTGTTCTTGATGTTCTTGCCATTGATTTTGCTGTTCCTGGTAAATCTTCCTTGTCACTTGCGCTTTTTTCCTGCACATTTGCCTGCGCCTTGTCTTCGTTGGCACCTTTGTGTTTCTTTTGCGCTTGTGGTTCGCACCTTCTTTTGCGCCTCGCTCGCTAGACCCTGAGCCTCTCGCTAGACCCTGAGCCTCTCGCTGGACCCTGAGACTCCTGCGGCTACATACACGGAGGACCTCATTTTGACCATATTCCAAGGAGGATAAGAATTGTTGTAATTTTCATCGCCATCTCCTTGTCAATTATTAACCATCAAATGCGTTTTCTAGAAAGGAGGGTATTGCTGGATCCAGTCAGATAATCGGATGAGAAGGTTAATGCAACACAATGGTTAAAAAACTCAACTTCAAACAAGGGTCAACAGAAAAGAGTCATTAGTATCTTATCCCTGGGCATCTTAAATGCGTTCTCTTGACAGAATGGGCAGACAGCTGCTCCGCAAATTGGATTTTTGAACTCACATAGCTGGTTTCTATCTTCAAGGATGCAAATTGACCAATGGCGTCAGATTCCCCGCTTATTGGTATGGTCATCTTCAAATTCCTTTTCAAATTCATATTCATATCAAAGTCATGGGGTTTGGGTCTGGTCTCTGGTCTTTCGTCTCTGCTTTGACCACCATAGGCAGGGCATGCCTATAGAGGTAACCCTATTCTGTCCGATCGTGATAATGGTCAGGCCTCCATTGTACAAAGTGCTATTATGACTGTGATACAGAAATTGCAGTCAGCATAGTGGAGTCAGCAATGGTCACCATAGTGGATTCATCAATGGCCATCAAAGTACTCCGTACAATGATGGCTTCATACAATGATGGTGACTTCCAAAGTTATATCGGCTGTTTGGATCCTTTCTTTGAGGAACCTTCAACAAAGTATCATTTAGGGATAAATGTATAACTAATGGGAATTAAGATTGGTTCATATTGGCCTATAGTGCTCTGATGTGGAGCCTGATGTTTTTTAAGTGCAGCATAGAGCGAGGGGGGGAGGCCAGTATTTATACCCTTGGTGTTTGAATCCTGAAACACGTAGTGCATGCAATTGCAGCGGTAACTAGGAAGTGGGGATACCGCACAACGCGCATTGATGCATCATGCAAAAGACACAAACACTAAAAGTATATAAGGGCCTCTGAATCCACGGTGGCCTACAGACCATAGCTACTATACATAAATAACATAGTCTTTTTGTGGTACATCAATTCTAGAGGATATGCTAGACTGCAGTTCTAGATTGGACAGAAAAGGTCTAGACTGGAGTCCTGGTGGCGAGCGCGAGGTGGCTGCAAATCTGCTTAGCCTGGTTTATACAGCCACACCTACACCTCCGCAAACACATGAAACAAACTGAAACATGCACCTGACCAACTTGCATGCCGTTGCAGTTCCTTGCAGAGGGTGTTTCAGGTTACCCCGCATCCTCAGGTATAAAAGGGCAGGTTCCCGCCCCAGGATCAAATACTTTTTTCTTTACCCACAAAATCAAGGCTGATCCATTTACCATGACCCCGGCTTAATTCAATTACTTATATGAAAGGCTAGAACTCCACTGACTTAAGATTAAGCTTATTGAATAAATATCAGAACTTCCTATTACTGAGAGTAGCCACCACCATATTATTACCTGACCAGGCGAGTTCCTACCAGTAGCCTGTCAGAAGATTCCAGAATACCGTTCGGTCATCGTTCCTGGAAGATCCTTATACTTTAGAAGCCCATTAGAAGCTTACAACCCTTGCGAAGCTAGGTTAGAACCCCAGGTCGCATAATAATTCTAACATTTGGTAGCGAACTTGATACTAACTTGATACAAACTTGATGCTAACCTGATACTAACTTGACTATACTATGGATGAACTATGGATGAACTATGGATGAACTATGGATGAACTATGGATGAACTATCTGATTAGGCTTGAGTTTACAATTTGTTTGTATTCTTGGCTTGAAGAAGGACGTTTGCCCTCATAGAATAGTTGGGCATGATAATACTATTTAAAATGAAGTAACCCAATCATTTACATAATTAGTTCATATAGGTGTATGGGATACCATTACATTCCCAAGAACTAGTGGTCTATCTTCGAAAAGTGGGTTTATAATAGAGTGCGTTGTCATATGAGCTACATATGGTGAGCCTACAAAGACTCATGAATTTCTCAAATTGACGGCTTGTTCAGATCCCGAAATCATACCTTTCGGATCTGCCTTGAGTCATCAAAGGCAGGCCAAATGGATATAAAAGGAGTCGAGATCCAAAGGATGATACTAGACTCAGGCTTATAAGGGGTAGTACCCCGAATAAGAGCCAGCCACCCTGGAAGTTAATTTGAGTACTCGTGTTTTTTCCTGGAGATATCACACGCGCACTAAACTACCGAGAACAGGACGTCTAACCTGTCTTGCTACTTAAAAGCTAGGTGCTAGTTGATGTACTGATTTGATTGAAAAAATCTCCAATGAGAATTCAAGTGGAAGAGACTTGGCCATGATTGAAAACGGCTATATGCAGGATTTCCGAAAATGACTAAAAAAAAGAATGAATTGCACTTTAGATATCCAAAAATAGACAGCTAGATGGACAGCTAGATGGATAGCTAGATGGAGAGCTAAATTGTTGGGTTTAGAGATGGTCAGAGATTGAGGATGCAGTCGAGGACTGTACCCAAGAGTTAGTGCCAGACTTGGTTCCCACAGTCACCGACAGGAAAAAAGCGATGAGTTGAAGGAAAAACAGAGCATCTCATACATGTGGCATTTGGTCATTCCGTCTGCTCGTCATTTGCTCTTTTAATCTTCTTTTATTGCAATGGGATCGGGTCATAGAATTGGAAGACCAAGGCAGACAGCGAAGTGGTTTTCGCACGCTTTTTCGCACTAGTCAGTATCAAAAACTGCACCCACCAAGTCTTCTCCAACCACGCCATGCCGGCCCTAAAGAAATTCGATGCCAACGTGGCCAGGCACGTCAAGCTGATCAACAAAAACCTTTGCGCAAACTTGATTCGCCACGACTACATTGTCACCGGCAGCACCAAGGCCAAGCGTGCACAGGCCAAGATCGAGAGTTTCCTCGGAAAAGCCTTGCACGAAAACAGCAAATACGCCACACAGCCGCTTTCCGAACGCATTCAGCTGGTGGGTGCACTCGAGTACCTACAGGAGGCGGACCGTGAAGAGATCGGCACAAAAGTGCTTCAGGAGTTGAGCAAGCGGTACCCTGAACGCACACACGGGTTCACGCGCATCATCAAGTTGGAGCCGCGGTTGGGCGAGGATAAGGCGCCGATGTCGGTGTTGGAGTTGGTGGACTCCGATTTCGAGGTCAAGTTCTGGTACACGGCCAAGATTGTGGCGCGGTTGGAGTTGCAGAACTTGCCTCTTGACGATTTGACGCAGAGAAACGTGCAGAAACTCACGCAGAAACGTGTGGGCGGCCAAGAGCGGTTCCGGGAAGCCGTGGAAGAGGCCAAGCAGGTCTTTTTTGAGTACTCGGCGGATTCCGGCGTCAGCAGCCCTTCGGTGCAGGAGAATCTCCACAACAAACCATCCAATGCGTTCTACCAACGAATGGCCGGGTTCACCAAGTCCAAGAAGTATGCTGTCAAGCCAAGAGGGGTGCGTGGGCCACAGAATGTGCCCAAGTCGCCATACGTCGCATGAACTGTAAATAGACAAAGGGGAAGACGAAGATGAGAAGAGATGTAATAATAGTATGTAAAGAGTGTAGGGGGGTGGGGGGTGGGCGGAGGGAGGATAAAAAGAGAAGAGAAGAGAAGAAGAGAAGAAGAGAAGATATATCAAGGGCTAATTTTCACCACCAGCAACCATCACTACGACCAGCAGTCACCTATGGAAGTCCCCCAAATCACTCACCCATT
The DNA here is from genome assembly GCA_002374405.1 of Metschnikowia cubensis. NCBI lineage: Eukaryota > Fungi > Ascomycota > Pichiomycetes > Serinales > Metschnikowiaceae > Metschnikowia > Metschnikowia cubensis. The sequence continues at coordinate 62,361 of NKZA01000090.1, forward strand.
TACTACCTTCACTATTGCCCTCTCGCCAGCAAGCAAGCCAAACATAGATACCAAATATGAAGTCGTCAGGGTCTACCGTTTCAGTATCTTAGGCTGCATTGTCTCCCAAAGGCATCCAAGTCACAAAACATGCAAACATGATAATTACCCAGAGCAGCATGACCCGAGCTCCATGCTAGCAATACAGGCACCTAGTACAGTGTTTTTTGAAACTATTCAAACCAAAGCGACAAAAATTTCTTACTCCTTCGCAAGTCTTTCAAAGCTTTGCACCAACTTAAAATTCAATGTTCTGAATGTTGATTCTGGAGGACTTCATGCTCTGGTTTGGAAGTATTGCAGTACCCATCATGGGTCAAAACGGAGGGAATTGAACTGATTTCCTTGTTGTTCTGCATCCACGACCGATTACGAAAGTTTCAAATTTTTGGTTGGTTTAATTTTGCCAGTGTGATCGAAACATTTTGCTATTGTGGTTTCATTGTTTTCTTACGCAGGTTTGAATGGTTTTAAAAAATACTGTAGCAAATTACAGTGTTTTGAAAAACATTGTATTCAAAGCAAGGAAACAAAAAGAATACCCTTTGCAGTCTGTCAAAGCAAATGGTCATGTTCCACACCACCTTCGATAAACTTCATTGTGTGAAATGCTAACTCTGGATGATTGTCTTGTATGTGGTATGTTTAGGAGGTTTTCAATATTAGTCAAGGCTGAAAACCAAAAGGAACTGAACGGGAAGGGGAACGATACTTTTTGGTTTGTTTACAGTGTTTTTGAAACTATTCAAACCCACGTAATAAAACAATCAAACCACACAAGCAAAATTAAAGAAACCAACACAGTGTTTTTGAAACAATCCAAACCAGCCGCACAAAATGTTTCGAACCAAAAAGATAGAATGACCAGTGAACAAAAAAGTTCAATAATTCAAAACGTTTCATACCTCTCCAGTTCACTTCCGTCCTAGCCTTCACTGGTACTGCAAGACTCATAAATATACTATATATAAGGCAATCTTCTGGGTTTAAGATTTCAGAACATTGAATTCTGATGAGAGTTGGTGTAAAACATTACGCCTTTTGCTTGAAAGACTTGCGAAGGAGTAAGAACTTTTTGAATGATTGGTACAGTGTTTTTGAAACTATTCAACCAGCATGACAAAATGGTTCGAACTCCTTTGCACAATCTTTCAAACCAAATGCTCACACCAACTTTAATAGAATTCAATGTGATGAAATGTTAAATCTGGATGAAGTAATAAATAATCTGGATGAAGATAATCTGGATGATGTAATATGTAACCTGGATAACCTAATAGGTAATAAATCTAGGAGTCTTGGAATTTTAGTCAGGCTCAAACCGAAAGGAACTGGAGTGAAAGGCGTACCATACTTTTTGAATGATTGGTTTGTTTAATTCTGTTTAATTTGCTAGTGTGGTTTGAATTGTTTTATCGCGCTGGTTGGATAGTTTTCAAAAACATTGTATACAGTGTTTTCGAAAGTACAAAACGTTTTGACTTGTCAGTTTGTTTAATTTTTCCTAGTGTAGTTTGAACATTTTGCTCCGCTCATTTGAATAGTTATGAGAAACACTGTATTCAAATGAGCCCTGCAAAACTATTCAAACTAACACAGCAAAATTAAACAAAGCAATGATTTAAAAATCTTCGTACCCTTATCTTTCAAACCATGGCGTAATGTTTTACACCAACTTGAATAAAAGTCTATATTCTTAAATCTTGAATCTGGAGGATTGTGTCAACGAATATCTAGCGTGTACGGAGGCAAGGTACTTCGTGGATATGTTGTACGCAGGCCATTGAAAGGACAATAGGACTGTGCAGACTCTGAGCAATAAAGGATGTACAGACTCTGAGCAATAGAGGATGTACAGAATCCGAACAATAGAGGATGTACAGAATCCGAACAATAGAGGATGTACAGAATCCGAACAATAGAGGATGTACAGAATCCGAACAATAAAGGAAGTGCCAGTCTTAGCCGAACTAAAAAGTATAAGAAGCGCTGTGGACCCGTTACATAGGACTTTGGTCTTGTAAGGTAAAGTACTTTTGAAAACCATTCAAACCAACACAGCGAAATGTTTCGTACTGTGCACAAACTTTCAAACCAAATGTTCACACCAACTTTCATTAAAATTCAAGATTCTGAAATATTGAATCTGGAGGATTGCCTTATATGTAATAGATTTAGGAGTCTTGCAATATCAACCAAGGGTCAAATAGATGGAACTGAAGTAGAGGTATGACACGTTTTGAGTTATTGTTGTGCTTATTTTGCTAGTGTGGTTTGAATCGTTTTATCGAGTTGGTTTGAATAGTTTTCAAAAACACTGTACAACTTACATATCCCTGTATATTAATATATACTAAAACAAAAGTTGAAAGATTGACATATATGTACTGCATTTGGGGTCTTGCCGTACCAGTCAAAGCCAGAACGAACAGAACAGAAGTGGAGAGGTATGAAACTTTTGAATCACTGGTTGAATCATTCTATCTTCTTGGTTGGAAACATTTTGTGGGGCCAGTTTGAAACATTCTGTCGCTTTGGTTTGAATACTTTTCAAAAACACTGTCCTTCATTTGCTAGTGTGGTTTGAACATTTTGCCACGATGCTTTGAGATATTTGGATATTGGATATTGGATATTGGAATTTAGATCTTGGATATTGGATATTTGCATATTTGCATATTTAGATATTTGGATATTTAGATATTTCGGGGTATTTGAAAATTTAGTTTCTGAGGGTATTTAGATATTTGCATATTTAGATGTTTAGAGATTTAGATCTTTGAATCTTTGAATCTTTGGATATTTGGATATTGGATATTTGAATCTTTGGATCTTGGATATTGGATATTTAGATATTTGAATCTTTGAATCTTTGCATATTTAGATGTTTGGGTATTTGGGTATTGGATCTTGGATATTGGACATTTGAAAATTTAGTTTTTGAAATTTTGGCGGAGATGTTATTTCGGGGTATTTAGATCTTGGATCTTGGATATTGGAATTTGGATCTTGGATATTTGAAAATTTAGTTTTTGAAACTTTTGGTGGACATGTTATTTCGGGGTATTTGGATCTTGAATATTTAGATATTTGGATATTGGATATTGGATATTGGAATTTGGAATGTGAAATTTGGATATTGGATATTGGATATTGGATATTTGGATATTTAGATATTTCGGGGTATTTGGATATTGGATATTGGATACAGTGTTTTTCAAAACTACTCAAATGAGCGCAGCAAAATGTTCAAATCACACAAGCAAAATTAAACAAAGCTAAAAGCGTCGTCGATAGAACGGTTTAAAGTAAGAGATGTTTTGCGAGTTGAATCAGGCGTCGAAGGAGTAGTTTTTAAAAACACTGTAATTCAGAAAGTTGCTGTTTTTAATATTTAATTAAGATTTCACATAAATAGCATATTTCAAATCTTTGACCCTTAGCATTTTTTGGTCAGTCCGAAACTTTTTGATTTATCAGTTTGTTCAATTTTGCTACTGTGGCTTGAACATTTTGCTACAGTGTTTTTCAAAACAATTCAAACCCACACGTTAAAAAGATTCAAACCACACTAGCAATATTGTCAACAAGTACCTAGCATGTACGGAGTCAAGGTACTTCGTAGATGCATTGTATGAAGACCAATAAGTTTGCTTGTCATGTACTCTTTGAAGTTTCTATAGTCTTCGTCAGTCTCTGTTCCGACTAGTAAGTCGTCCACATAGAGTACTATGAAGATTCTTCTCATTTTCTTCGTGCGTTTGTTCATGATGTTCTTTGTAAGGCATCCTCTGTCAGATTTGGTTTTCACGAATCCGTATGCTTCGAGTTTTTCTGATATTGTCAAGTACCAAGCGAAACTCAAAATCAAAGATCTCAAGGGAGTGAAAGAATTCTGTGGACTACTGATAGAGGAAGTGCACGAGGGATACAAAATACCCCAAAAACCATTCATTGAGGAATTGCTCACCAAGTTCCAGGAATACATCGCGAACAAAAGTCAAAGCGCCCCAATGAACATTTACGAACATGACAAAGAAAACAGACCATTAGACGGAAGAATGGTACGCGTATACCAAGAACTACTTGGATCATACAACTGGCTAGCGAACATTAGTCGTCCCGATATCGCGTACAGCGTAAGCAAATTCGGATCATACACCAAGGAAGCAACCGAATCAGACCTCATGCAACTCAAGAAGATATTAGCTTACTTGAGGGATACCAAAGACTGGTTCATCAGCATTACAAGGAAGAGCTATCCCAACAACGTGGTAAAGTTATACGCATTCAGCGACGCCTCGTTTGCCAGTGAAGAAAACAGGAAATCGCGTACGGGTTTCATAGTATATGCGAATGGAACCCCAATACTTTGGAAATCCAAGAAGCAGAGCT